>JAXIVJ010001680.1:52500-130094 GCA_036785665.1 Chirona hameri
TTGCCCCCAACTCCAGCCGAATTGAACATTACCCGCCATTGACGGGGGGGGGGGGCGTTTAACGTCCCCTGATCAATTTTCGTAATACCTCAAAAACGAATAGCGTTATCAACGTGAAACTGCGGGTACCTTCTTCTAAATAACGTTTACATCTTCTGTGAAAAAAATAAAGCAATTTTGTCGAACAAATTTCGAGTTATATCGAATTTAGTGACGTCACTACACACGAGTTTTACACCAAAATCAGCTAAAATGTAATAGACCGTACAAATGCCATATTTTGAGCAAAATGCAATCCAAAAATGTTTGAATAATTCATTTTTGATCTACTCCTTTTGATCTGATATTTCAAATAATCCTCTTTCTGTTCCAGACCTTTATATTTGTGTTCAATGGTGATGCTTCTGATCGAATGCTACCACATGCATTGCCGGACTGTGCGGCAAAAACGAGTCGATTTCATGATAAAGTAACCATTGGCAATTTATCGAGTGCGCAAGATAGAGTGGCATACCATCCAGTACACAAAATATCGGGTACCTAAGTAACCAAGTGCGAAAAAACATGGAGCGCGTAGAATATCGAGTGCGCATAATTTTTAGTATGCACAAATTTTAAGTTCAGAAAATATCGACTACGCAAAACATTTAATCACAAAATAGCGCATTGCAAGCTGTCGAGCAACAAAATGTCGAGTGGCGGAGCATCGAGTGGTAAAAACATTGACTGTCAAAACTTCCAGTGGTAAAGTGTCGGGGGAGGGTGGGGGAGGGTGGGGTGGGGGGGGGGGCAATACTGAGTCACGTAGACGCTCGATAAATATGTGTCTATCGATATTTGTATCTCAATGTTTCGGCTCCTGATATTATATCACTCGATATTTCGACAAAACTTTATTTTGAGCACCCAATATTTGCCGCACCCAGTATATTGCTTTCGACATCTCCCTTTCATCATTTCGCCACTCGATATTCTTCTCTCGATGCTTTCCTCCTGGAGCCGAGCGGAGGCGAGTCCAGCCGAGCGCCGTCTCTTCCCAGGCGCGCCATTTGGGCCGCCGCGCCCCGCCGCGACTCGACCGGCGCCTCTTTACACTGGAGCTTAAAGCGTGCAGCGCCGCCTCCATTGTCTGTGACGATAATTGTTTCATCGGCTGATCCCAGCGTCCCATTCATCGCTGCTGGTCCGGTCACGTCCATAGATCAGTAGCCCCGCGGTCAGCGAACAAAACTGGCCCAACACTCAACAACAGACGAAGCTGATGTTAGGCCATTCGAGATAAGTAACGCTAAATCAGCGGGTGATGTTTGTGGTCTGGGCCGCTTTTGGCCGTCTTGACCGTTGTCAATACCTTGTAGAGTTTACCTAACGTTAGTTTTAAAAGTCATACGTTTTACCAAGGAGCTGTGCAGCTTAGCCGCTGTACAAATTGGTACATGATTAATTCGCCAAGTAATCCCACGCTGAATATAGTATTTAACTCTCAACCTGTCGGCATGAAGCAAAACTGACCAATCAAAATATACACTCACCGGCAATTGCCTACACATTCCCATGGCTGCTAGTGTGTGTTTCCCCTTCATACGAGACATTTAAGATCGGAAAGCGGTAAAACTACTGCACTCTACCATTTTTGACCTCAGGGGTTTGACTTGCTTGCTCTGTCAACACAAACTCGAGTCATGCGTCGGTGTAAGAACCTGCCCCAACTGAGGTCTCGCCGTATCTGGCGCTTGTGTCAAGCCAAGCGACATTGCCGAATCGGGGCCACACAGCGCCGCCGCCTCTCCTGGAGCGTGGCCTGCGGCGGTGACGGAGCGTGAGAGGCAACCCTGCAGAGACCGCGGCAAAGACCGCCCGCCGCGCCGCGCCACGCCACGTCGCCGCCGCGTCCATTCAGCCGCCGCGGCAGCGACGATGAATGGCGCGTCACTGCGTCGCCGCTCGTCGCCGCTCGCCGCCAGCACAGCACAGTGACGGTGCACGCCGTGATTGTGCACAGCGAGAATGGTGGACACCTGATACCGCCGCGACGCATCATGGGCAAGGTGGAGTTGTTGGATTGGTGAGCATGTGAAATGGAACCATGAGCCTCGAGTATTGCTCTCGATCGCTGTATGTGGTGTGGTGTGTGGTTTTGCAAATATTTGCCCTGTAAATTACCAAATGTCTTTAACATATAACACGCTGCATGTATTACTCCCATATAGTGTCATGTCAGCTGTAGCCGGCAAATATTGCGGGCACGGCCTGTAATTTACGTCGCATCGGAGTGTAGTGGGCAGTTTTAGGCCTCAATCAGTGAATTGCTTGAACTTGCATTTTTAGACAAAAGTAAAATATTAAAAGTAGTAAAAAGTAGTATCAGTACCAGCAATCTCATTACCGACCGAGGGGGATGCAAACGTAGACGCCGGTCCCGACAGTGCGGGTCAGGGTAGGGCTATACGCCTATACGGACCTGGACAGGGGAGGGGCAGGGTAGCCCCGCAGCGGTAGGTACCGGGACTTCTGAGCGTGGCAGGGCTGGATGAGGCTCGACTAAGAGTCTATCGGGCTGTTCCAGCGCCCTCAACTGGATTAGGTTGATGCTTAATTTTCTCTACCGGTCGTTCCCGCGCCTCAACTGAAATTGGTTGAGCAAAACCTCCACCGCTCGGCGAGCAGTTGAGGTTGGTAGAGGAAAGGTAACGTTAAGTGATGACAGTTCTGGCGCACTGTCGCGCATTAGTGGCGTGATGTGCATGCTGTTTGCATTGGAAATCTCCAGCGTCCGTTCCCGTGCTCCACTCCACCGCGCCTCAACCGGCGGGTTGAAAACCTCTTCCGGTTGAGGGCGCTGGAACAGCCCCTATGACGACCTGGAAGGTGTGACGACCTGGAAGGTGGGGGAGAGAGAGCCGCGGCGGTAGGTATACCCGCCCACCTCGGTGGTATCATTAGCCGGGTAACAGTGCGGTACGGAACGACAGCTGGGCTGAGGGCGGCCCTCTGTGCCGCCGTCCCGACTTCCCGTCCCGCGGTGACGAACGATGACGCCCGCCGCCGCCACACAATGCCGCCTTCATCGCACACCTCCCGCCCGGCACCGCCCGGCACCGCCCCGCTCTGCTCATGGTATCCTCATCGCATGTTTCGCCGGAGATGAGCCGGGAAATATTACACTCGCCGGAACTGAGCAACGCACCGTGCAAATTGCCAACTCCGTGCAAACAAGTCCTTGTTAGCGCGAAATTATTGCGGATTTCAGACATGTGGCTATGTGAGGGAAACCTACATTGTTTCCTTCATCCGAGTTGTCTATTTCTGAGGCGGACACGTGGACTGAAAGGCCGAATTTGCACCTTTGTGCCGCCGCCGACCATCCCGTTGCCGTCCCGGCGCGGTCCAGTCCCGCCAGCCCGCCAATTTCCGTGAAATTGGGGGGGCGCTTCCCTCAGGCGTCGCTCGGTATCCGCGGCATGGCGGCTCGTTTGAAGTTGGGCAGCGGCTGCGGCGCGGCGGCGGCGTGGATGACGCGCCGCAGCTGGGCAGCGCGGGTCATCGCTCGGTCCCTAGTCACATCGCGACGCGACGGAGCCGGCATCCCGGTGACGCGGGCCGCGGCTCAGCCGCTGACGCCGGCGGTAATCGATGGGTGCTAACAAGCCGCCGCTCACCGGCCGCTCAGGGTCTCTAGGTACCGAGGGAGAGAGAGGAGACTCACCGGCCGCTCAGGGTCTCTAGGTACCGAGGGAGAGAGGAGACTCACCGGCCGCTCAGGGTCTCTAGGTACCTAGGGAGAGAGGAGACTCACCGGCCGCTCAGGTTCTCTAGGTACCGAGGGAGAGAGGAGACTCACCGGCCGCTCAGGGTCTCTAGGTACCGAGGGAGAGAAGAGACTCACCGGCCGCTCAGGGTCTCTAGGTACCGAGGGAGAGAGGAGACTCACCGGCCGCTCAGGGTCTCTAGGTACCGAGGGAGAGAGGAGACTCACCGGCCGCTCAGGGTCTCTAGGTACCGAGGGAGAGAGGAGACTCACCGGCCGCTCAGGGTCTCTAGGTACCGAGGGAGAGAGGAAGGCTCACCGGCCGCTCAGGTTCTGTACGAAGAGACAGAGGGGGGGGGGGGAGAGGAGACTCACCGGCCGCTCAGGGTCTCTAGGTACCGAGGGAGAGAGGAGACTCACCGGCCGCTCGGGGTCTCTAGGTACCGAGGGAGAGAGGAGACTCACCGGCCGCTCAGGGTATCTAGGTACCGAGGGAGAGAGGAGACTCACCGGCCGCTCAGGGTCTCTAGGTACCGAGAGAGAGAGGAGACTCACCGGCCGCTCAGGGTCTCTAGGTACCGAGGGAAAGAGGAGACTCACCGGCCGCTCAGGGTCTGTACTAAGGTACCGAGGGAGAAAGAAGACTCACCGGCCACTCGGGGTCTCTAGGTACCGAGGGAGAGAGGAGACTCACCGGCCGCTCAGGGTCTCTAGGTACCGAGGGAGAGAGGAAGGCTCACCGGCCGCTCAGGTTCTGTACGAGGGGACAGAGGGGGGGGGAGAGGAGACTCACCGGCCGCTCAGGGTCTCTAGGTACCGAGGGAGAGAGGAGACTCACCGGCCGCTCAGGGTCTCTAGGTACCGAGGGAAAGAGGAGACTCACCGGCCGCTCGGGGTCTCTAGGTACCGAGGGAGAGAGGAGACTCACCGTCCGCTCAGGGTCTCTAGGTACCGAGGGGGAGAGGAAGGCTCACCGGCCGCTCAGGGTCTCTAGGTACCGAGGGAAAGAGGAGACTCACCGGCTGCTCGGGGTCTCTAGGTACCGAGGGAAAGAGGAGACTCACCGGCCGCTCGGGGTCTCTAGGTACCGAGGGAGAGAGGAGACTCACCGGCCGCTCGGGGTCTCTAGGTACCGAGGGAGAGAGGAGACTCACCGGCCGCTCAGGGTCTCTAGGTACCGAGGGAGAGAGGAGACTCACCGGCCGCTCAGGATCTCTAGGTACCGAGGGAGAGAGGAGACTCACCGGCCGCTCAGGGTCTCTAGGTACCGAGGGAGAGAGGAGACTCACCGGCCGCTCAGGGTCTCTAGGTACCGAGGGAGAGAGGAGACTCACCGGCCGCTCTGGGTCTCTAGGTACCGAGGGAGAGAGGAGACTCACCGGCCGCTCAGGGTCTCTAGGTACCGAGGGAGAGAGGAGACTCACCGGCCGCTCAGGGTCTCTAGGTACCGAGGGAGAGAGGAGACTCACCGGCCGCTCAGGGTCTCTAGGTGCCGAGGGAGAGAGGAGACTCACCGGCCGCTCAGGGTCTCTAGGTACCGAGGGAGAGAGGAGACTCACCGGCCGCTTAGGGTCTCTAGGTACCGAGGGGGAGAGGAAGGCTCACCGGCCGCTCGGGGTCTCTAGGTACCGAGGGAGAGAGGAAGGCTCACCGGCCGCTCAGGGTCTCTAGGTACCGAGGGAGAGAGGAAGGCTCACCGGCCGCTCAGGGTCTCTAGGTACCGAGGGAGAGAGGAGACTCACCGGCCGCTCTGGGTCTCTAGGTACCGAGGGAGAGAGGAGACTCACCGGCCGCTCAGGGTCTCTAGGTCCCGAGGGAGAGAGGACGCTCACCGGCCGCTCAGGGTCTGTACTAAGGTACCGAGGGAGAGAGGAGACTCACCGGCCGCTCAGGGTCTCTAGGTACCGAGGGAGAGAGGACACTCACCGGCCGCTCAGGTTCTGTACGAAGGGACAGAGGGGGGAGAGGAGACTCACCGGTCGCTCAGGGTCTCTAGGTACCGAGGGAGAGAGGAGACTCACCGGCCGCTCAGGGTCTCTAGGTACCGAGGGAGAGAGGAGACTCACCGGCCGCTCGGGGTCTCTAGGTACCGAGGGAGAGAGGACACTCACCGGCCGCTCATGGTCTGTACTAAGGCACCGAGGGAGAGAGGAGACTCACCGGCCGCTCAGGGTCTCTAGGTACCGAGGGAGAGAGGAGACTCACCGGCCGCTCAGGTTCTGTACGAAGGGACAGAGGGGGAGGGGGGAGAGAAGACTCACCGGCCGCTCAGGGTCTCTAGGTACCGAGGGAGAGAGGAGACTCACCGGCCGCTCAGGTTATGTACGAAGGGACAGAGGGGGGGGAGGAGACTCACCGGCCGCTCAGGGTTTCTAGGTACCGAGGGAGAGAGGAGACTCACCGGCCGCTCAGGTTATGTACGAAGGGACAGAGGGGGGGGGAGGAGACTCACCGGCCGCGCAGGGTCTCTAGGTACCGAGGGTGAGAGGAGACTCACCGGCCGCTCAGGGTTTCTAGGTACCGAGGGAGAGAGGAGACTCACCGGCCGCTTAGGGTTTCTAGGTACCGAGGGAGAGAGGAGACTCACCGGCCGCTCAGGGTCTCTAGGTACCGAGGGAGAGAGGAGACTCACCGGCCGCTCAGGGTCTCTAGGTACCGAGGGAGAGAGGAGACTCGCCGGCCGCTCAGGTTCTGTACTAAGGGACGGAGGGGGGGAGAGAGGAGACTCACGGGCCGGGGCACGCAGTTCCCGTCTGGCCTTTGGCTGATAGGTCCGGCAGTGAAAGAAACGGTGGGACAGTACCAGGCGAAGGTCGCGGATTTGATAGGGTTGGATTATGTCGAGGTGTGTAAATTGGACGGGATCGGACGCAAGATCTGCTCTTCTGGCTCTACAGAAGTGATGTGATTTGTTTTGACTTGGAACATGATGGAAGAGCCCTGCATACCACTAAAATTTCGAGTTGACAACATTCTGGATCAGTGTATATCTCGGCTCAGCCTTCCCGAAAGTGGCGTACACCGGCGCACGGTCTAACACACACTAACAGCCGTGTGCTGGTCCACTTCTCGCGCGCATGCAGGACACAGATCGTGACCGGAAAGTGTCACAACTTACGACCACCGCAATAGATGCGTGCCTCCAATTTTCGTCAACGCGTCAGCGACGAGACTCTGAAGTATATGGCCCCGTGCACTAGCTTAGTAAACGGTAAGGAAAGGTACACACTACAGTGACTACACACACAACAGTACGCCGTAAGGTAAGGGTAAATATCATACATTTGCATGGGGCCTACGTGCATGAGACCTATGTGCATGAGACCTATGTGCATAGCAGGATAATCATGCGCGTATATGTTTTGCTGTAGCGAGTGTGTCGGATGAGTCATTCATTAGTCGGAGTGGAGGTTCTCACTACATATCGTTCTCAGTCACACTCCCAGCATTCGCACACCTAACCGTGTTGTGGAGCTGGGCATCACTGTGGCCCTCTGTAGCCACCTGTATTCCTGTGTTCTGCAGTCGGACCCATTGGATCGCCCCGACTACGTCTGTGGAGTATCGCTACGTCAGGAACAGGACACCAGACAGGCGCTGCCGCCGTCCTGCAGCAAAACGGCGGATCTAAGGAGGGGGCATTGTAACACCCGGACTACGTCTGAGGAGTATCGCTACGTCAGGAACAGGACACCAGACAGACGCTGCCGCCGTCCTGCAGCAAAACGGCGGATCTAAGGAGGGGGCATTGTAACACCCGGACTACGTCTGTGGAGTATCGCTACGTCAGGAACAGGACACCAGACAGGCGCTGCCGCCGTCCTGCAGCAAAACGGCGGATCTAAGGAGGGGGCATTGTAACACCCGGACTACGTCTGTGGAGTATCGCTACGTCAGGAACAGGACACCAGACAGACGCTGCCGCCGTCCTGCAGCAACACGGCGGATCTAAGGAGGGGGCATTGTAACACCCGGACTACGTCTGAGGAGTATCACACCAGACTGACGCTGCCGCCGTCCTGCAGCAACACGGCGGATCTAAGGAGGGGGCATTGTAACACCCGGACTACGTCTGAGGAGTATCACACCAGACAGACGCTGCCGCCGTCCTGCAGCAACACGGCGGATCTAAGGAGGGGGCATTGTAACACCCGGACTACGTCTGAGGAGTATCACACCAGACTGACGCTGCCGCCGTCCTGCAGCAACACGGCGGATCTAAGGAGGGGGCATTGTAACACCCGGACTACGTCTGAGGAGTGGCGCTACGTCAGGAACAGGACACCAGACAGACGCTGCCGCTGTCCTGCAGCAACACGGCGGATCTAAGGAGGGGGCATTGTAACACCCGGACTACGTCTGAGGAGTGGCGCTACGTCAGGAACAGGACACCAGACAGACGCTGCCGCCGTCCTGCAGCAACACGGCGGATCTAAGGAGGGGGCATTGTAACACCCGGACTACGTCTGAGGAGTGGCGCTACGTCAGGAACAGGACACCAGACAGACGCTGCCGCCGTCCTGCAGCAAAACGGCGGATCTAAGGAGGGGGCATTGTAACACCCGGACTACGTCTGAGGAGTGGCGCTACGTCAGGAACAGGACACCAGACAGACGCTGCCGCCGTCCTGCAGCAACACGGCGGATCTAAGCATCTATCTCTTTCAAACGACTGAAATCGACCGGACGTTAAATATTTCCTCGTTACAAAATAACAACTTTAATCAAAGTGAATTTGTTTTAAATCTGTCTTAATGCAGAAGCAAGGGACATCCAATGAGTTTTGGCATTGTGTCGCGTTCTCTGGTATTTGCCCACCAAACCCTTTGTTTTGGCCGCTCCAGACCCGCCAGTGTCCTCGACCCACATCTCCGGCCCCAGCGCCACTACAGCCCTGTTAGCTGCTCCTGACGGAGGTGGCGAGGTGCGCCACAACCCCCCCCCCCCCCCTCCCATGTCTCTGCCTCGTGCGTCAGCGGCGACCCACTCATCGTCGGAGGCGACAGTCCCCGCAGCCGTCGGCGCCGACGTCGACGATACTGGCGCGGCTGTAAATTTTGGGAGAGCTCGGCCGCAGACGCAGGGAGAGATATGAGGGACATCGGTGTCAGAGGACGTGGGTAGAAAGATGAGAAGTGTGTTTTTGAGACGAGTCATCTTGGTTTGGGTTAGGATGCATTATGCACGGTGTTTTAAGTGTTAAGCGCGGAATTTGTTTCAGCTAATGTTGCAGCATGATAGAATGAGCATATCGTTCAATGAAATTATGGATGCTACATAAATATTTAGAAAATGGCGTAAGCTGTTCATGGAAGTGCTTTGAAACTGTGGCCGTTGTGAAACTGGCATGGGGCCAGCAACAAAACACAAGCTATTTATGCGATCACCGTTAGACCAGTAGCGTACCCAGGATTCGCTCCAGGAGGGGGACTTTTTTGCTCAGGGGGGCATAAAGTACCCCCACAAAAAAAATCCAGATTTGGCCCATTATATTTTTAAAAGGGCATATTTTCACCATTTTTCTCTTAACAAAAAAAAAATCATTCATTTTTTCGACCAAAAAGGGCTCGTACAGACCTTCAGGGGGGGGGGGGGCAATTGCCCCGTTTGCCCCTCCCCCCCCTTGTATACGCCATGTGTTAGACGGAACTTCTTCGCTGTGGGTTCCAAAGTTCAGTTATCACAAATTGTCACAGCCACCACAACAACCACGCCCCCCTCCCCCCCCACAGTCCCGCCACAGCTCCACCGCAGCCCCCCCCCCCACAGTCCCACCACAGCCCCACCACAGCCGCCACAGCCGCCACCACAGCCGCCACAGTCCCGCCACAGCCCCACCACAGCCCCACCACAGCCCCACCACAGCCCCACCACAGCCCCCCCCCCCCACACAGTCCCACCACAGCCCCACCACAGCCCCACCACAGCCCCACCACAGCCCCACCACAGCCTCACCACAGCCCCAACACAGCCCCACCACAGCCCCGCCACAGCCCCACAGCCCCATCACAGTCCCGCCACAGCCGCCACCACAGCCGCCACAGTCCCGCCACAGCCCCACCACAGCCCCACCACAGCCCCACCACAGCCCCACCACAGCCCCCCCCCCCCCACACAGTCCCCACCACAGCCCCACCACAGCCCCACCACAGCCCCACCACAGCCCCACCACAGCCCCACCACAGCCCCAACACAGCCCCACCACAGCCCCAACACAGCCCCACCACAGCCCCGCCACAGCCCCACAGCCCCATCACAGTCCCACCACAGCCCCAACACAGCCCCACCACAGCCCCACCACAGCCCCACCACAGCCCCGCCACAGCCCCGCCACAGCCCCATCACAGTCCTGCCACAGCCACCACAGCCCCACCACAGTCCCACCACAGCCCCCCCCCCCCAGCCCCATCACAGTCCCGCCACAGCCGCCACAGCCGCCACAGTCCCACCACAGCCCCGCCACAGCCACCACAGCCGCCACAGCCGCCACAGTCCTGCCACAGTCCCACCAAAGCCCCGCCACAGCCGCCACAGCCGCCACAGCTGCCACAGCCTCACCACAGTCCCACCACAGCCCCGCCACAGCCCCACCACAGCCGCCACAGCCGCCACAGCCGCCACATCCGCCACAGCCGCCACAGCCGCCACAGCTGCCACAGCCTCACCACAGTCCCACCACAGCCCTACCACAGCCACCACAGCCCCACCACATCCCCACCACAGCCCCGCCACAGCCCCACCACAGCCGCCACAGCCGCCACAGCCGCCACAGCCACCACAGCCGCCACAGCTGCCACAGCCTCACCACAGTCCCACCACAACCCTACCACAGCCACCACAGCCCCATCACAGTCCCGCCACAGCCCCACCACAGCCCCACCACAGCCGCCACCACAGCCACCACAGCCTGTGGTGGCACCACAGCCACCACAGTCCCACCACAGCCCCCCCCCCCCCAGCCCCATCACAGTCCCGCCACAGCCGCCACAGCCGCCACAGCCACCACAGTCCTGCCACAGTCCCACCAAAGCCCCGCCACAGCCGCCACAGCCGCCACAGCTGCCACAGCCTCACCACAGTCCCACCACAGCCCTACCACAGCCCCACCACATCCCCACCACAGCCCCGCCACAGCCCCACCACAGCCGCCACAGCCGCCACAGCCGCCACAGCCGTCACAGCCCCACCACAGCCCACGACAGCCCCACCACAGCCCCACCACAGCCCCACCACAGCCGCCACAACCCCGCCACAGTCCCACCACAGCCCTACCACAGCCACCACAGCCCCCCCCCCCCCCTCCCCACAGCCCCACCACAGTTCTACCACAGTCCCACCACAGCCCCACCACAGCCCCACCACAGCCGCCACAACCCCGCCACAGTCCCACCACAGCCCTACCACAGCCACCACAGCCACCACAGCCCCCCCCCCCCACAGCCCCACCACAGTCCTACCACAGTCCCACCACAGCCCCACGACAGTTCCGCCACAGCCGCCGACACCGCCATAGCCGCCACACCCGTCACACCCGTCACCTACTAGGCAATCCGTCACTCTGATCCATCCGTCACCGGGCGGCCATCTGGGCGGCGGCGGCGGCGGCGGCACATCTGTGGCCACCGTCACGGCCGTTTAAAGCCAACAAGGCGCGACCAAATCGCTGTAACGACTCTGCCTTCGCCGTCACCGTCGTCGCCGCCGCCGCCGCCGCCGCCGTCGTCGTTGGCGACGCTGACGACCGGGTCGTTTTTGCACGGTGTCGGATCCGACGGAGACGTCAGAGGGGCGGGGGGGGGGGGCGTCTGGGTCGCGGTCCGCAATGACGCCCGGTCGTATGTCAGAACGGCGGCGGCACGGCACGGCACGACACGGCGCGGCACGGCACGGCAGCCCTGTGAGGTCCACTGACAAATGGCGCCGAGCTCAGACGGTTAATTTGTGAAGTGACTCATGAAGTTGGCCACCTGATGGCGGCGATGGCGCGGGGACACGGTGATAGCGGCGATGGCGCGGGGACACGGGACGACCAGCTGAGAGGGAGGCAGCCACGTCTAAGTTGGCCACCTGATAGCGGCGATGGCGCGGGGACACGGGACGACCAGCTGAGAGGGAGGCAGCCACGTCTAGGATGAAAGTTACGGAAGGTTTGCGATGTCTCGGACAAATGAGTGAGCTCAAAAATAAGTTTAGCTTTCAGTTCTGAGATGATTTGTGTGCTAAACTGCTTGATTTACTTTTGCACTGATGCACTTTGGATTAGTTGTTTGCTTTTCTATGTTTCACAACGATCGGGAACAAGTCATCCACCATGTTGTGTTATAATTATTTGTAAAATATCAGAGTCAATACGGTGCCCAATGATCGCAGACAAGATGTGCCCGAATTAATGGAGGTAAACGGCAGCAATTTAATGCTATTAAATTGTGAGAGGGTTGAACAGTGTGGTTCAGATGTTCGATACGTTTCTTCGAGTCATATAATGTTGATTTTTGCTCATAGTTTGTCTTAGAAGAATATCACTAAATGGTGTGCGCAATTTAAGTGAGCCTGCGTATATACATAGTATAGCGGCATCGGTTTTCTTATGCAGTTAATTTACAATATTAATAATTTAACCACGTCGTTCATACACAGCATCGCACGAACAGTGACGCGTTTTCTCGACAGACCTCACGCTCTGATTGGTGCAAATACTGGCAAGCATGACAACATACCATCTGGGAAAAGTATACCTCCTATATTTTGTCTTACTCCCGACTGTCATTGGCTGGCACCGCACCCATTCATTCCCAGGAGCTATGCGCCATTATCAGTTCACTTGCCGGCCGTGACGGACTGGGCCGGATTTGGCGCCAAAAATTCGGAAAATGAGCGTGTTTGCCACGTCGGCCTGGCATTCGCCTTCTCGGTTTGACACCCAGATAAAGCGCGAAACCTCGAGTCAAACCGTGAGAGGTCACAGGAGCAGCCTGGAGACGGGGAGAAAACAGACTCGTGAACGGACCGTGAGAGGTCACAGGAGCGGCCTGGAGACGGGGAGAAAACAGACTCGTGAACGGACCGTGAGAGGTCACAGGAGCAGCCTGGAGAGGTCACAAGAGCAGCCTGGAGAGGTCACAGGAGAACCGTGAGAGGTCACAGGAGCAGCCTGGAGAGGTCACAGGAGAACCGTGAGAGGTCACAGGAGCAGCCTGGAGAGGTCACAGGAGAACCGTGAGAGGTCACAGGAGCAGCCTGGAGACGCGGAGAAAACAGACTCGTGAACGGACCGTGAGAGGTCACAGGAGCGGCCTGGAGACGGGGATAAAACCGACTCGTGAACGGACCGTGAGAGGTCACAGGAGCGGCCTGGAGGCGGGGAGAAAACCGACTCGTGAACGGACCGTGAGAGGTCACAGGAGCGGCCTGGAGGCGGGGAGAAAACCGACTCGTGAACGGACCGTGAGAGGTCACAGGAGCGGCCTGGAGACGGGGAGAAAACAGACTCGTTATCGGACCGTGAGAGGTCACAGGAGCAGCCTGGAGAGGTCACAGGAGCAGCCTGGAGACGGGGAGAAAACCGACTCGTGAACGGACCGTGAGAGGTCACAGGAGCGGCCTGGAGACGGGGAGAAAACAGACTCGTGAACGGACCGTGAGATGTCACAGGAGCAGCCTGGAGAGGTCACAGGAGCAGCCTGGAGACGGGGAGAAAACCGACTCGTGAACGGACCGTGAGAGGTCACAGGAGCGGCCTGGAGACGGGGAGAAAACAGACTCGTGAACGGACCGTGAGAGGTCACAGGAGCAGCCTGGAGAGGTCACAGGAGCAGCCTGGAGACGGGGAGAAAACCGACTCTTGAACGGACCGTGTGAGGTCACATGAGCAGCCTGGAGAGGTCACAAGAGCAGCCTGGAGAGGCCACAGGAGCAGCCTGGAGACGGGGAGAAAACCGACTCTTGAACGGACCGTGTGAGGTCACATGAGCAGCCTGGAGAGGTCACAAGAGCGGCCTGGAGACGGGGATAAAACCGACTCGTGAACGGACCGTGAGAGGTCACAGGAGCAGCCTGGAGAGGTCACAAGAGCAGCCTGGAGAGGTCACAGGAGCAGCCTGGAGAGGTCACAGGAGCAGCCTGGAGAGGTCACAGGAGCAGCCTGGAGAGGTCACAGGAGCAGCATGGAGAGGTCACATGATCAGCCTGGAGAGGTAACAGAAGCAGCCTGGAGAGGTCACAGGAGCATCCTGGAGACGGGGAGAAAACAGACTCGCTGTGGATGTAACACACTTTCACAATAGCAGTGCGCAACAGCTGAAACATTTTTATTGTGTTTGTTTCTGGCTTCATAAATGCCGAATATGGATTATGTTTGATATTTATACGCCTTTTAATTGTATCAAACGTTATTGTGAGCATAATTATTAGAAAAAGTAGAACGAAGTTTAACCGTATGCTCATGTTAAGATAAGCCAAAGAAAATCAAAAATATATTTTCGGCTGTGAGCTTTCTTCAGTAGTGCAAATACTGAATATATCTTATTATCTTTATATTTTAATGATGGTTATTTATCTTAATTGGTCATTAGATAAATTAAACCATACATAAATGGTGATTTATCTATGGTTATTTATCTTGGGGGGTGGGGGTATTTTATCTTAATATGAGCATAAGGTTAAAATTTGTTCTACTTGTTTGTTTATACGCCTAGTCGAAAAGCAAAACAGCGTAAGCACGTAGTCCGTAGAACGCAATCGAACACAGGGAGAAAAAGTCAGAGTCATGCAAAACGAATCATATGTCAATATTAAATTGTAAATTTCATAAAATCAAATGCGCAGCCATGAAGGATAATAATCTAGTTAACCGTACCAACGTAATTACATAACCGTATTGTAAAATAATTACAGCTAATATGTTTGTTCTGGCAGTCAATATAATAATAGCTTAAATTCCTACTTATCTCTCCATTGTTACAATATTCCGTAATATAGCCATGGGTGTCAAAATTGGGGGGAAAGGGAGGATGCGTCCCCCAAACATTTCTGGACTTTAAGATTATGCCTATGGGCGTTGAATGGAAACAATTGACTGCAGAATGCCCCTGATCCCCCCAACTTCCGGAAAGTGTCGGCGCCATTGAATACAGCCCAAGCTTTTGCCCAACAAAATGGCACAACAAAGTGTTTTATGAAGCTGCCTGTACCTTCTCCCTGATGCATTGCTCCCCAAAAATATGATTCTGGTGTTTATTTGATATACATTGCTTATTCACAAACTTAACCCTATTCTCTGCGGGCAGCTAGAATTACGTTAACTTGCGGGGGCAGATTCTGCCATCCCCTCTCCTCCCCCCCCCCCCCCTCCAGATCTCTCGAGAACCGCTAGGTCGATTTCGATGGGCCAAACACCATTTGATTCGTCATGAAAAAAATATTTCTTTTTGGACACCGAATATCTTTTTTGTTTAAAAATGGGGGCCAGGGGCAAAGAATACGACAATTTTGGGTGTTTTTTTAAAGGTCATTGTGGTTATGTGGCTCGACCGATTGTCATGCAACAAACGTTTTTGAGCTTGAAATGTATTGGTCTTCAATATATAAAAAGACAAGTACCGAAATGAAAAATCATATGCGTATTCAGGTGATGTAAAATAGGGAGATTTTCTGATAACAATATGTGCTGTTCGTGATTGTTTGGGACGTCGCATGTGGGCATTATTTGCTGTAATTTGTTAAAGGGATTATACGGGTTTTCCCAGAATAATTGAGTTACATAGTAAAACTTACTTATAAAGGTGGTAGAAGTCCCACGGCAGCCACATTTTTCTGGAAATGATCTCTTCTGCACGTAAGGACATTCCAAAGTGCGCGGTGATGCCACCGCGTATTTTCTGCAGGACCGGCTGAGGCAGAGCCAGTCATCTCTTTTATGCTAATAAAAACACCTCACTTATGGCATATTTCCGGTAAAATAAGCAATATTTGAAAGAAAATAAACTTGTTTTGTTCCAACGACAGCAGCAGTTACCTAGTTTTCCCATAAAAATTCTATATTTTTCATGAATTTTCATGCCAAAAATGAATACGCCACCACCGAATTCTCAACGCTAAAGGCCGGAAATAAGAAAACCACAAAAACACAAAACCTCAACGAACAGTGTGTAGTAATACAAAGTCCCGTCAGTTTTGAATTGCATAATAATGTTGTGATCCAGTGTAGGACTTGCAGATAATTCAAAACTCTAAAATTGATCTTAAGATAAAAGTGGTGGACAGTAGTGCCGGTCAAGTACTCGTTATCTGATACTAGTCTCGAAAAACGCCCAAGTTTTAACGCTGATAATTGCTGAAATAGTGGACTAAATGAGCATTGAGGTCCCTGTTATATGTCTTAAACGTGTTTAAAGCTCATACAACTGCAAAAGAGTGCATTTACTTTCAGGACGGAAACCCGTATAATCCCTTTAAATGTAATACATTGCGCATATGCGGATCCAGGTAAACAACGTAGGGGACCATACGCGTAACGCTTTTTTATGATCTTGCTAATTTGAAGGTGGACTTAAATTGAGGGAGGGCATCGCCTCCCATTACTTGTTGTACCTGAATGCATCTCTGCCCAAAAATATGTACAATCCTAGTATTTATGATGTATATTGCAGTGAAAAGTTTCTGACGCATTTCTTGCACCGCAAACTACGAAGGAAGTATGCGCCACACAACCGCATTCGTAGCACCCTCCCAAAAACAGGTGCCTAGCACCGCTTCTGCTGGGCAGATCTTCTTCAAATGTTGACAACACGTATAAATCAATGTTGGGAAAATTCAGAAAATTGCAAGACGCTAGGCCCAGCAGTTTAGAGGAGCAGCAAACGAAAACAAAACACCGAGTGGGGGGGGGGGGGGGGACAGAATCTGCCTCCCGCAGGGAATAGGGTTAAATGAAATATCACATTTACTTTAATGTATTTTCCAGTTCAGCCATAATACAACTAGCTATTGGGATTCAGTGCAGTATGACTGCAGAAATGTTTGTCTTAGCCGAGCTAATTTCAGAATAACGCTTCAGCTTTCAGAGCATGCAAATACATAAATATAACCCAGCAGCCAATGGGCTCTCAATTGTTGTTTTCTGAGTATGCATATTTATATTTCCATCATTAACAAAAACCAAGTTGAGCCATGAGCTAACTAAAAATTACATGGACCCCAGATTCTCCAGAAAAAGATGCCAAACCCAGAAGATCTACACCATCCAAAGACGGATCTATCATCACCTATCATCAAGGATCCCAAGGTAGCTCACGACCAATGATATCAGCCTTGGATCTAATGATATCAGCCTTGGATCTAATGATATCAGCCTTGGATCTAATGATATCAGCCTCGGATTTTGGTTGCTAGTTAGTGCATCTAACAACAGATTTATGATCCAAAATGATCCCGTGATAAACATGTAGAGTGGTCTAATGAGTTTACAGAGTCTTGGATCGAACAGGATCCCACGCTAAAGCGACAGGTAAAGTGTTTATATTATTTCCTGACAAAATGAAATGACATACATAACAGCATTACACATACACTTCCAATAAATATCAAAATAATTTTTATCCATAACAAAATAGTTTATAAGAGTGGGTTCTTTCGAATGAATGCGGTAAACTTCTCGACAAAATATCTGGATAGACCGGGGATCCTGGTGGATTATTTCACAAAACATCATTAGCAATACATGTACCATGTACTTCTACCTTATTTACAAAAACACCCAAAACGGCAAATTTGAAAATCAGCTCCGACGAGAAACACATTCTTCTCACCCGATGAAAATGGACCACCACGCGCGTTTTGACATCTGTATGAGGTGCGCCCCCTGGCGGCGGCCCGGGCCGATCATGTCCGGTGGATGGGGGGGGGGGGGGGTGCGTCGGAAACCCACTTCCCCTGCCGCCCCGGGGTCGGCGGCGGTGCCTTTGTGACGTCACGCGGTGGAGATGCCCGCTCACGTACCACCATACCAGCTGGGCGGCACCCCTGACGGAGCCGCTGGTGCCCCTAGCGGAACTGCCCGCTCCCCCGGCAGACCCGCTGGCGCCACTGGGAGATCCACTGCCCCTGGGAGACCCTTTCGCCCCTTTGCAGACCCGCTGGCGCCCCTGGGAGACCCTCTCGCGCCTTGTCAGACCCGCTGGCGCCCGGAACAGACTGGGATAGGTGAAGAGAGGTATCCCCTCCCCCCCCCCCCCCCCCCAACAAACGGCCAACTGAATGTAGGCGTGTAATGAATGCCAGACAATGTGGAAATTATTGGTTTTGGTTACCCGGTATTTCAGGCGGGGAAAGGAGTTACGTCAACTGACGATAGACGATAGACGATAGACGATAGACGATAGACGATAGACGATAGACGATAGACGATAGACGATAGACGATAGACGATAGACGGTAGACGATAGACGGTAGACGGTAGACGATAGACGATAGACGATAGACGATAGACGATAGACGATAGACGATACACGATAGACGATAGACGATAGACGATGGACGATAGACGATAGACGATAGACGATAGACGATAGTATTTCCCACTTTTCTTTTCTGATGCAGAAAATGACCGAAAGGGGGATAAAATTAAACTACAATTGATTACACATTGCGATTCTGCTTACGATTAAAAAATGTTAGGCAGCAAGCGCATATGTGCCATTGTGCAATGTTCAGTGCACACTGCACAATGCACATTGCACAATGACAGTTCTACCTGCTCTTACACGACGCACAATGTGCAGCGTGTACTGGAACTGCCTCTTTCAAGCATGTCGCAACGCACTCAATCTCGCTTTTCTACACTTTTCAGGCGTGGATCCATGGGGAGGGTGCAACGGGGCTGGCAGCCCCCCCCCCCCCCCCCGGGCCCCCTCAATGGAAATTGACGCCCCTGCGTCAAAGAAGGCGCAGGCGCACTAGTTTTGCGCCGAATGCGCAATCTGGGCGCCGCAGTCGCACCAGGAGTGACACATTACGCGCCTCAGGAGACACCTGATGCCCTCAAACATCAGCGTTATCATACACTAGACTTGCACACAATGCCCTCTAAGTCTAATTACTTTTATTAAATGGAAGGCGCCCTAACTGGTAAGCAGTAGCCGCCCACATAAATGTTCAGAGGCACTGAAGGCGTCCCTATGGGCAATAACGTGTAATGGACCGAAGGACATTGCCATTTTCGTCGAGAAGGCGCCTATTGATGCGCCGACAGAACCCAGAAGTGCACCCCGAATCTGAGGAGGGCGCCACAAATCCGAGGAGGGCGCCCTGAAACCTATAGAAGGCGCACCAAAAAACATTGAGGACACCCCTAATTCCGGAGAGGGCGCCCCGATGCCTGAAAAGCATCCCAAACTTCGTAACTTCGGAAGGGCGCCCTCGAAACTCGGAAGTGCGCCCTTAAACGTGATGAGGGGCACCCCGAATCTGAGGAGGGCGCCCCCAAACCCATGGAGGGCGCCCCCAAATCATAGCACTGTCAAAATGGTTTTGGTGTGTTACAATAATGAGTTATTTTGGCGCGACACTGCAATTTGTCCACGATGACCTGCCGCCCCTCATGACCATGGCGCCACCGTCAGGTGCCGAAAAATGCGCCCCTTGGGCCTGGGCCCTCAATGAAAATCCTGGATCCGCCCCGACACTTTTCACACCTTTTACATTTCAAAACATAGCTTACCCATAACTTACACACCAGCTCCTAGCCTCACAGCTAGGCTACCGACGATAACTAGAGAAGTTAATTACCGTATCAGTGAACAATGGACAGTAGCATCATCATCATTATAGTTAAGCTAAGGTGTTTTTACATTTAGTTGAAGTTCCTGGTGACTGAGGCTTTTATATCTGAAAACATTTAAGCAATCAATATCACTAACAGGAAAAACAACTTCTGTGCAATTTGTTTGTTCAATGTGCAAAGACGTCTTTTACAAAAACTTGAGTGAAGAAGCATATCAGCTCATTGTCTCCCTATGCGCTCGAACAAAGATTGATCAAAGTTTAAAAATAACTTAACTCTCACGCTTCTAATGAACATAAGCTCCCGTTATATATGAGAAAAAAATCGCACTGTTGTGCTTCAAGAGCACGATATATATAACTGCAAATTGCGAGCGAACATCAGCAAATATGATTGCTCGTCTGTCTAATATTCTAGTTTAGGTATTAGTTGCTTCGCTTTTATTCGCCTGTGTTGATGTAGCTAAATATTTCACTGGGACCGGAAAATAACACATTAGAGGTAAACTAAACATATCATTGTTTCATTCATCTTGTATGCATCCGTACAATTATGACGTTTGACTGATTCAAACATTAACCTAAACATTGAACATGAATTGAATCATTGATATGTAACAGAATAAACACCAAAACAATACTGATATTCCTATAACGTTTGGAAACCATATGCCAGATGTATTCATGCAACAATCCCCAGTTGCAATGCATCTGTTTAAGATGGACGCAACACATTTACAGAGTTCAGCTTCTACTCACACCAGTCCATACCTGAGACAGCCTATCCACCCTTTGCCCCCCCCCCCCCCCCCCCCCCACGTCTCCGGCCAAGGGGATGGGGGGGCGGGGGTCGGGGGCCGGGTCTCAGCCGGATCCCTTATCACGTGCCACCCGGTACCATAAGAAGCGGCCCGGGACGCCTGTCCGTCGCCCGATCCAAGCTGCGCCGTAAATTATCACTCACTACCTGCTCCGATTTTACGGCCCTCCACCTCTTAATCCGTTGTTTCGCGTACGGCGTCGTTTTTTACCGGGCATTCCAGCCGTGCGCATAATATCCAGAGAAAGGGGCATAATCGTAAAAGTAGCCGGGGAAGCCGACTGCCGACTGATTGATGCCTTTACAGGGCCGGAGCCCGTCATCGGCGCGACTGAGCAGGCCAACGGACACGGGTTATACGGCCCGGCACGCGGCTGTAAACACGAGAACAGGCGCGGCCGGACGCAGACAGACATACACACGGACAGGTAGCAGAACAGGGTCGGGTAGGCAGCGGGACCGGCTGGATTAGGGGACAGTTATGGGGGTTATTATGTGAGCCACAGTTAAGGACATCCATGGGACGATGTGACCGGACAGAAGCTGGCATGGCAGGAGAGGAGAGAACTTGATCGTACAGAGTGCCTACATCGTAACTGTCCAATGAGATAATATTGTATGACAAAGTGATCGCATTGACCGCATTGATCGCATTGCACGGTCATTTAAATTACAGCATATCAGATAAAATGTTATGAGGAGAGAAATACTGTGTGGTGTTATGCTTCTATGAGCGAAAGGTCATCCATCAAACAAAAACAGAATATGTGAGTGTAGATGAGCAGTGTTTATCTTGGTCTTTGCACTCTGCACAGAGTGCCGACATCGTAAGCGCAGCCCAACATTTTAGAGTGTTCCGGGGACAGGAACATTCGGAGAAGATGCATACATTTCTGACATTATTAGCTGCTAACAATAAGCTCTCATGATGAGCATACTAAGGATTACATGGAGTCCCCGATATGTGCCATCCAAACAAGGATCACTAGAGTAAGCATACTAAGGATTACATGGAGTCTCCGATATGTGCCATCCAAACAAGGATCCCTAGAGTAAGCATACTAAGGATTACATGGAGTCCCGATATGTGCCATCCAAACAACGATCCCTAGAGTAAACATACTAAGGATTACATGGAGTCCCCGATATGTGCCATCCCCAAACAAGGATCCCTAGAGTAAGCATACTAAGGATTACATGGAGTCCCCGATATGTGCCATCCAAACAATGATCCCTAGAGTAAACATACTAAGGATTACATGGAGACCCCGATATGTGCCATCCAAACAATGATCCCTAGAGTAAGCATACTAAGGATTACATGGAGTCCCGATATGTGCCACCCAAACAGTGATCCCTAGAGTAAGCATACTAAGGATTACATGGAGTCCCGATATGTGCCATCCAAACAATGATCCCTAGAGTAAGCATACTAAGGATTACATGGAGTCCCCGATATGTGCCATCCAAACAAGGAACCCTAGAGTAAGCATACTAAGGATTACATGGAGTCCCCGATATGTGCCATCCAAACAAGGATCCCTAGAGTAAGCATACTAAGGATTACATGGAGTCCCGATATGTGCCATCCAAACAACGATCCCTAGAGTAAGCATACTAAGGATTACATGGAGTCCCCGATATGTGCCACCCAAACAATGATCCCTAGAGTAAGCATACTAAGGATTACATGGAGTCCCGATATGTGCCATCCAAACAACGATCCCTAGAGTAAACATACTAAGGATTACATGGAGTCCCCGATATGTGCCATCCCCAAACAAGGATCCCTAGAGTAAGCATACTAAGGATTACATGGAGTCCCCGATATGTGCCACCCAAAACAGTGATCCCTAGAGTAAGCATACTAAGGATTACATGGAGTCCCGATATGTGCCATCCAAACAACGATCCCTAGAGTAAGCATACTAAGGATTACATGGAGTCCCCGATATGTGCCACCCAAACAGTGATCCCTAGAGTAAGCATACTAAGGATTACATGGAGTCCCGATATGTGCAATCCAAACAACGATCCCTAGAGTAAGCATACTAAGGATTACATGGAGTCCCCGATATGTGCCATCCAAACAAGGAACCCTAGAGTAAGCATACTAAGGATTACATGGAGTCCCCGATATGTGTCATCCAAACAAGGATCCCTAGAGTAAGCATACTAAGGATTACATGGAGTCCCCGATATGTGCCATCCAAACAGTGATACCTAGAGTAAGCACACTAAGGATTACATGGAGTCCCGATATGTGCCATCCAAACAATGATCCCTAGAGTAAACATACTAAGGATTACATGGAGTCCCCGATATGTGCCATCCAAACAAGGAACCCTAGAGTAAGCATACTAAGGATTACATGGAGTCCCGATATGTGCCATCCAAACAATGATCCCTAGAGTAAGCATACTAAGGATTACATGGAGTCCCGATATGTGCCATCCAAACAACGATCCCTAGAGTAAACATACTAAGGATTACATGGAGTCCCCGATATGTGCCATCCAAACAAGGATCCCTAGAGTAAGCATACTAAGGATTACATGGAGTCCCCGATATGTGCCATCCAAACAACGATCCCTAGAGTAAGCATACTAAGGATTACATGGAGTCCCGATATGTGCCACCCAAACAGTGATCCCTAGAGTAAGCATACTAAGGATTACATGGAGTCCCCGATATGTGCCATCCAAACAACGATCCCTAGAGTAAACATACTAAGGATTACATGGAGTCCCCGATATGTGCCACCCAAACAGTGATCCCTAGAGTAAGCATACTAAGGATTACATGGAGTCCCGATATGTGCCATCCAAACAATGATCCCTAGAGTAAACATACTAAGTATTACATGGAGTCCCGATATGTGCCATCCAAACAACGATCCCTAGAGTAAACATACTAAGGATTACATGGAGTCCCCGATATGTGCCACCCAAACAGTGATCCCTAGAGTAAGCATACTAAGGATTACATGGAGTCCCCGATATGTGCCATCCAAACAAGGAACCCTAGAGTAAGCATACTAAGGATTACATGGAGTCCCCGATATGTGCCATCCAAACAACGATCCCTAGAGTAAACATACTATGGATTACATGGAGTCCCCGATATGTGCCACCCAAACAGTGATCCCTAGAGTAAGCATACTAAGGATTACATGGAGTCCCCGATATGTGCCATCCCCAAACAAGGAACCCTAGAGTAAGCATACTAAGGATTACATGGAGTCCCGATATGTGCCATCCAAACAAGGAACCCTAGAGTAAGCATACTAAGGATTACATGGAGTCCCGATATGTGCCATCCCCAAACAAGGAACCCTAGAGTAAGAATACTAAGGATTACATGGAGTCCCCGATATGTGCCATCCCCAAACAAGGAACCCTAGAGTAAGAATACTAAGGATTACATGGAGTCCCCGATATGTGCCATCCCCAAACAAGGAACCCTAGAGTAAGCATACTAAGGATTACATGGAGTCCCGATATGTGCCATCCAAACAATGATCCCTAGAGTATTTTTGCGATAAACGAGTAGCAGTCTGAGAGAACGGGCAGCATTCTTGTCAACGCCGTCACCAATGAACAGGTAGCGATAAGTGTTACTCCCAGGGGCAGATCCACGCCGACCACAGATCCACGCCGGCCACAAATCCACGCCGGCCACAGATCCACGCCGACCACAGATCCACGCCGACCACATATCCACGCCGACCACAGATCCACGCCGGCCACAGATCCACACCGGCCACAGATCCACGCCGGCCACAGATCCACGCCGACCACAGATCCACGCCGGCCACAGATCCACGCCGATCACAGATCCACGCCGACCACAGATCCACGCCGGCCACAGATCCACGCCGGCCACAGATCCACGCCGGCCACAGATCCACGCCGGGAACAGATCCACGCCGGCCACATATCCACGCCGGCCACAGATCCACGCCGGCCACAGATCCACACCGGCCACAGATCCACGCCGACCGCAGATCCACACCGACCACAGATCCACACCGACCACAGATCCACGCCGACCACAGATCCACGCCGGCCACAGATCCACACCGGCCACAGATCCACGCCGACCACAGATCCGCGCCGGCCACAGATCCACGCCGGCCACAGATCCACGCCGGCCACAGATCCACGCCGACCACAGATCCACGCCGGCCACAGATCCACGCCGGCCACAGATCCACGCCGGCCACAGATCCACGCCCCCAAAACAACGGATATTTGTCGAATATCTGCATATTTCCAGATAAAAAATCAGGTGAAGTTTTAACAAGCAACTTTTATCAAGAAAAGTTAGAATATTGGTTAGCACTTTTGCGAGGAAAATTACCGTCATGTAAAAGTATGTAATGGCAAATGACCTTTCCCTCGTGTCTACATAAACAATCATGAAATATATCTATCTTAACCCGCGCCGTGCCGGGGGAGGGCGTTTAGACCCCCCCCCCAAGGTTTTTCGAGGATAGCGAAAAACCGCGCTGCGCCGCCGTTTTTGGTACAACTGTTCGGCCATCAATTGCGCACATTATGTAAAAACAAAATCCATCGGGTCATCTCAGGTCAGGTCACCAGACCAGGTCACGTGACCCCACCTCCAAAAATGTTTCCGGTCGCAACACAGCCACAGTTTTTGGCCGATCGATTTCGTACTGACAGGATTTCATAACACCAATAATACCTACAATATATTTTCTCGGATTTTGCATATCGGTAACCTAAGGTCGGGTCAATTTTGTGACCTCCCCATTATAAGTCAATAGGGAAATAATCAAATGCTTCCTATTCTGAGAATATGAATTATATCAGCCCAATTCCTTCTGGATCATGTCATCATAGATAATCCTTGAAGTTCCAGGTGCAATTTTTGTTCAGTGATCCCTACAGGGTCACCCGACGTCACCAACACTTTTTTGCCAATAACTCGCGACAAAATCAAGAAAGAGAAGTGAAACTGGCACCAATGTTTTTGTCTCATCGAGGCACGTCTCTCAATGTAAAAAATAACCTAATTGGGTCCCCACTTGACCTTGACCTGAGGTCAAATTTATAAGTTGACCTAACCTGGTCATCATGCATATCATACGAAGCGCCTTGACGTTATAAACATGAAGGCGTCAACATTATTTCCTTATTTGTGTTAGGTAAAAAGATATTGGTAAAAACTGTTTTGCTAAAATATAGCCTTTTTAACATTTGATGAGATCTGGAGCCTAAACTATTCACCGGAGCTCAAATCTGAGGACATCTTGTCGATTACATTATTCAACAGCTTTCCACTGTATTTTTCGGTTTGTTCCTAGCTATCATAGTTTCTGTATTATCTGGGCACTTCTGGAGCGAAGTCCTAAAGCTTGAAAATCTGACCCTTGATAACCTCTGGTGACCTCAATATTGACCTGAGAAAAAAATTGCCTGAAATAGTTTCAAAATACATTTTGACGAGCTATCGAACGTTGTTTTTCTGTTCTTCTTTGTCTACGTCCCATATGAGCCGAGCTAGAGGGGGCGTCGAAACGCCCCTTCCCCCGGCACGGCGAAGGTGGCGCCGAGCACTGGCACGGCGCGGATTAAAGGGAGTGTGCCTACTGTTTTGGAATGTCAAAAATATTTTGCACGCGGTAAGTAGCTATTGGTTTGATTGTTTGATATGATTAAATTCACATCCGGAGCCCCTTCAGTTGAATTTTCACTTATATTGTTTTTTGCATATTTTTTGTTTCGATATCTATAAAACGATCGCTACTATAGTGATGTTATGTAAAACGGCGCACACAAGACAATACAATTACGGTCACATCATGCAAGATAGAGACAAGTTTTACACAGCATGTTCTTGCCACTGTGCACTTTAGTATGTGCAAGTTTTGTAGCTCTAAATTGATATCTTCGTCGAAAAATGGCCATCTGCCATCATCGAAAAGCATGATGGTTGTCCAGGTTCTGTTCGGCTACTGCTATCAGCGCGCACGAGCTGTTTTGTCGAATTGCTATTGGCCGGCGCTAACAATATACTAGCAGTTTAATCGATAGTTACAGTGCTTCTAGTAGCGGCAGCTCTCTGGAATCTATACCCGATCATTTTATGATTCCATCCCATTCCTGGAGTCTTTGGAATATAGGGTGAATCTAGGGTGAATCTGGAGAAATAAAGTAATGGCTCAATTCTGAAAATTATGTTCTACAGACCAGTGTCAACAACCCCAAATAAGCGATGTCAGTAGGCACCTCCTTTAAGTAAATGTTCGACTCAGTCCACAATCAACCGGAAATAACACTAGTCTTATTATTTCTCCTCGTATCAGCTGTCAATTAATATTGTTTACACTAAGAAGTTTCAAGTTTGTATTAAATCAGCTTTTAATAAATAATTAACACCAATTTTCAACCAATGCACGACCATAGAAGATGTGCAAATTTGAAAGAATAAGAAGAGGGGCACACTTGTCATCGTGAGAAAGACTACGTTACGTTACATACGTACGTCTCCGGACTGCCACCTACGCCATGTTTATCGCTGTTATCACTGAGATAATGCGCATAAAAACGAGGCCTGCCTCCGGTGGGCAGCCTGTGTGTGTGTGGTGGGCAGCCTGTGTGTGTGTGGTGGGCAGCCTGTGTGTGTGTGGTGGGCAGCCTGTGTGTGTGTGGTGGGCAGCCTGTGTGTGTGTGGTGGGCAGCCTGTGTGTGTGTGGTGGGCAGCCTGTGTGTGTGTGGTGGGCAGCCTGTGTGTGTGTGGTGGGCAGCCTGTGTGTGTGTGGTGGGCAGCCTGTGTGTGTGTGGTGGGCAGCCTGTGTGTGTGTGGTGGGCAGCCTGTGTGTGTGTGGTGGGCAGCCTGTGTGTGTGTGGTGGGCAGCCTGTGTGTGTGTGGTGGGCAGCCTGTGTGGTGTGGTGGGCAGCCTGTGTGTGTGTGGTGGGCAGCCTGTGTGTGTGTGGTGGGCAGCCTGTGTGTGTGTGGTGGGCAGCCTGTGTGTGTGTGGTGGGCAGCCTGTGTGTGTGTGGTGGGCAGCCTGTGTGTGTGTGGTGGGCAGCCTGTGTGTGTGTGGTGGGCAGCCTGTGTGTGTGTGGTGGGCAGCCTGTGTGTGTGTGGTGGGCAGCCTGTGTGTGTGTGGTGGGCAGCCTGTGTGTGTGTGGTGGGCAGCCTGTGTGTGTGTGGTGGGCAGCCTGTGTGTGTGTGGTGGGCAGCCTGTGTGTGTGTGGTGGGCAGCCTGTGTGTGTGTGGTGGGCAGCCTGTGTGTGTGTGGTGGGCAGCCTGTGTGTGTGTGGTGGGCAGCCTGTGTGTGTGTGGTGGGCTGCCTGTGTGTGTGTGGTGGGCAGCCTGTGTGTGTGTGGTGGGCAGCCTGGCTGTGTGTGGGGCAGCCTGTGTGTGTGTGGTGGGGCAGCCTGTGTGTGTGTGGTGGGCACCTGTGTGTTGTGGTGGGCAGCCTGTGTGTGTGTGTGGCAGCCTGTGTGTGTGTGGTGGGCAGCCTGTGTGTGTGTGGTGGGCAGCCTGTGTGTGTGTGGTGGGCAGCCTGTGTGTGTGTGGTGGGGCAGCCTGTGTGTGTGTGGTGGGCAGCCTGTGTGTGTGTGGTGGGCAGCCTGTGTGTGTGTGGTGGGCAGCCTGTGTGTGTGTGGTGGGCAGCCTGTGTGTGTGTGGTGGGCAGCCTGTGTGTGTGTGGTGGGCAGCCTGTGTGTGTGTGGTTGGCAGCCTGTGGTGTGTGTGGTGGCAGCTGTTGGGCCCTGTGTGTGTGTGGTGGGCAGCCTGTGTGTGTGTGGTGGCAGCCTGTGTGTGTGTGGTGGGCAGCCTGTGTGTGTGTGGTGGGCAGCCTGTGTGTGTGTGGTGGCAGCCTGTGTGTGTGTGGTGGGCAGCCTGTGTGTGTGTGGTGGGCAGCCTGTGTGTGTGTGGTGGGCAGCCTGTGTGGTGTGGTGGGCAGCCGTGGTGTGTGGGTGGGGCAGTGGCCCTGTGTGTGTGTGGTGGGCAGCCTGTGTGTGTGTGGTGGGCAGCCTGTGTGTGTGTGGTGGCAGCCTGTGTGTGTGTGGTGGGCAGCCTGTGTGTGTGTGTGGGCAGCCTGTGTGTGTGTGGTGGGCAGCCTGTGTGTGTGTGGTGGGCAGCCTGTGCTGTGTGTGGTGGGCAGCCTGTGTGTGTGTGGTGGGCAGCCTGTGTGTGTGTGGTGGGCAAGCCTGTGTGGTGTGGTGGGCAGCCTGTGTGTGTGTGGTGGGCAGCCTGTGTGTGTGTGGTGGCAGCCTGTGAGTGTGTGGTGGGCAGCCTGTGTGTGTGTGGTCGGGCAGCCTGTGTGTGTGTGGTGGCAGCCTGTGTGTGTGGTGGGCAGCTGTGCCTGTGTGGTGGCAGCCTGTGTGTGTGTGGTGGGCAGCCTGTGTGTGTGTGGTGGGCAGCCTGTGTGTGTGTGGTGGGGCAGCCTGTGTGTGTGTGGTGGGCAGCCTGTGTGTGTGTGGTGGGCAGCCTGTGTGTGCTGTGGTGGGCAGCCTGTGTGTGTGTGGTGGGCAGCCTGTGTGTGTGTGGTGGGCAGCCTGTGCCTGTGTGTGGTGGGCAGCCTGTGTGTGTGTGGTGGGCAGCCTGTGTGTGTGTGGGGCAGCCTGTGTGTGTGTGGTGGGCAGCTGTGTGTGTGTGGTGGGCAGCCTGTGTGTGTGTGGTGGGCAGCCTGTGTGTGCCCTGTGTGGTGGTGGCAGCCTGTGTGTGTGTGGGTGGGCAGCCTGTGTGTGTGTGGTGGGCAGCCTGTGTGTGTGTGGTGGGCAGCCTGTGTGTGTGTGGTGGGCAGCCTGTGTGTGTGGGGGCAGCCTGTGTGTGTGGGTGGCAGCCTGTGTGTGTGTGGTGGGCAGCCTGTGTGTGTGTGGTGGGCAGCCTGTGGTGTGTGTGGTGGGCAGCTTGTGTGTGTGTGGTGGGCAGCCTGTGTGCTGTGTGGTGGGCAGCCTGTGTGTGTGGTGGGCAGCCTGTGTGTGTGTGGTGGGCAGCTGTGTGTGTGTGGTGGCAGCTGTGTGTGTGGTGGCAGCCTGTGTGTGTGTGGTGGGCAGCCTGTGTGTGTGTGGTGGGCAGCCTGTGTGTGTGTGGTGGGCAGCCTGTGTGTGTGTGGTGGGCAGCCTGTGTGTGTGTGGTGGGCAGCCTGTGTGTGTGTGGTGGGCAGCCTGTGTGTGTGTGGTGGGCAGCCTGTGTGTGTGTGGTGGGCAGCCTGTGTGTGTGTGGTGGGCAGCCTGTGTGTGTGTGTGGGCAGCCTGTGTGTGTGTGGTGGGCAGCCTGTGTGTGTGTGGTGGGCAGCCTGTGTGTGTGTGGTGGGCAGCCTGTGTGTGTGTGGTGGGCAGCCTGTGTGTGTGTGGTGGGCAGCCTGTGTGTGTGTGGTGGGCAGCCTGTGTGTGTGTGGTGGGCAGCCGTGTGTGTGTGTGGTGGGCAGCCTGTGTGTGTGTGGTGGGCAGCCTGTGTGTGTGTGGTGGGCAGCCTGTGTGTGTGTGGTGGGCAGCCTGTGTGTGTGTGGTGGGCAGCCTGTGTGTGTGTGGTGGGCAGCCTGTGTGTGTGTGGTGGCAGCCTGTGTGTGTGTGGTGGGCAGCCTGTGTGTGTGTGGTGGGCAGCCTGTGTGTGTGTGGTGGGCATGCCTGTGTGTGTGTGGTGGGCAGCCTGTGTGTGTGTGGTGGCAGCCTGTGTGTGTGTGGTGGGCAGCCTGTGTGAGCTGTGTGTGTGTCGGTGCAGCCTGTGGTTGTGTGGTGGGCAGCCTGTGTGTGTGTGGTGGGCAGCCTGTGTGTGTGTGGTGGGCAGCCTGTGTGTGTGTGGTGGGCAGCCTGTGTGTGTGTGGTGGGCAGCCTGTGTGTGTGTGGTGGGCAGCCTGTGTGTGTGTGGTGGGCAGCCTGTGTGTGTGTGGTGGGCAGCCTGTGTGTGTGTGGTGGGCAGCCTGTGTGTGTGTGGTGGGCAGCCTGTGTGTGTGTGGTGGGCAGCCTGTGTGTGTCGTAGGTGGGCAGTCTTAGTCGGCTAGTGTAGTGGGTGCTGAACCAGGACCTATCGTAGTGGCCGGCCACCGCGGGTTTGTCTCTGGCCGGCACCTTGGGCCACGTTTCGTCTCTGCCTCGGCCACCTATGTGGCCGGTTTGTCTCTGTACTGGCCACCTTTGCGCCACGTTCGTCTCTGGCTCGCCACCTATGTGCCGGGTTGTCTCTGGCCGGACCCCTTTGCTGCCACGTTTCGTCTCGGCTGCTGGCCTCCTCTGTGCCGGGTTTGTCTCTGCTCGGCGGGCCTGTGTGTGTGTGGTGGGCAGCCTGTGTGTGTGTGGTGGGCAGCCTGTGGCCTGTGTGGTGGGCAGCCTGTGGCCTGTGTGCAAACTTTGTTTCCGTTCTTTCTCGGATAAAGTTAATTGCCTCACTGGGTTCAAACCAGACCTATCTATGGCCGGCCACCGTCGGGTTTGTCTCTGGCCGGCCACCTTTGGGCCACGTTCGTCTCTGCCCGGCCACCTATGTGCCGGGTTTGTCTCTGACTGGCCACCTTTGCGCCACGTTCGTCTCTGCTCGGCCACCTATGTGCCGGGTTTGTCTCTGGCCGGACCCCTTTGCGCCACGTTCGTCTCTGCTCGGCCACCTCTGTGCCGGGTTTGTCTCTGCTCGGCCGGCTTTGTCTCTGACTGGTCACCTCTGCACCAGGTTCGTCTCTGCCCGGCCACCTCTGCGCCGGAAGTCTCATCAGGACCGGCAATCAGCCGGCAGCTCAGGGCGCGGCAGATTGTGGCGCGGCAGCGACAATTACGTGGCGATCGCGGCGCGGCGCGGCGGCCGGCACCGGATGCGACTCTATAGAGCAGCGATATTGGCGCGGGCGTGTTCGATCAGGCGGCCGGCTGCGGCGGAGACAGGCCAGGCGGAAGGCGGTGGGTGGTCACTTCAGGGCGGTTCCCGAGCCACCGGACCCCGCTCCCCAGCGGCCAGCCGAGGTGGCCTGCAGCTCTGCTCCCTCGGCCGGCCACTGAAGGCGCCAGCGGTCCTGAAGTGACTGAAGTCACTGGAATGATCACGTTCGGACTCTGGTTGTGGTCAACGGTCAGTGGCTGTGGTCAACAGTCACCACATGTGGTCAACGGTCAGTGGCTGTGGTCAACGGTCACCCCATGTGGTCAACGGTCACCACATGTAGTCAACGGTCACCACATGTGGTTAACGGTCACCACATGTGGTCAACGGTCACCACATGTGGTCAACGGTCACCACATGTGGTTAACGGTCACCACATGTGATCAACAGTCACCACATGTGATCAACAGTCACCACATGTGGTCAACGGTCACCACATGTGGTTAACGGTCACCACATGTGGTCAACGGTCACCACATGTGGTCAACGGTCACCACATGTGGTCAACAGTCACCACATGTGATCAACGGTCACCACATGTGATCAACAGTCACCACATGTGGTCAACGGTCACCACATGTGGTCAACAGTCACCACATGTGGTCAACGGTCACCACATGTGGTCAACGGTCACCACATGTGATCAACAGTCACCACATATGTTAGGATCTCCTGTCATCCACAAGTTAAATGCCATTGTGTAGAGCAGACACGCCGAGGGCTGATCTCATCACACTGGCTACGCCAAAATCTTCACCCCGAATTGGCTCAGCTCTGTCTATCGGCCAGGGAGCACGATCATGTCACCCCGTCGTTACGGGAGCTCGGGTGGCCTAATGTTGATGACATGATCAACAAACGTGACATTGCCACTGTGCGCCGCCTCATCACTGTCCCCAGCGCCTCAGAACCGCTGCGCGGTCGGGTGGTAAGGCGTGCCGGCGTGTCCGCCCGCCACACGCGCGCCAGTAAAGGCGGCTAGCTCGAGCTGCCCCGCGTGCAGATGGAATTCGCAAAGCCCAGCTTCCTGTACCGAGTCGCGAGCGCCTAGAACGCCCTAACACCAGAGGCTAGGCGATATCCCAGCTGCATGCTGCATCTGTATACCTGGATATGGTTGCGATCGGTGTCGGCGGCTGGGGTCGGTCTGTGTTGCCACGCTTTTGCCGCTGTGCTTTATCGCCTCTATTTTTATCATCATCTGATGCTGTATTTTGTATTTTGATTCTGCTGTACTTCATGTTTGTGTTATGACGTGGAGACCATAACATCCATACTATGGATGCTTCTAATACATGTATCTGTATCTGCATCAGGGAGGAAATAAGATGCAGCATCCACTGCCCCAATGAGGCGGCCAGTTGTGCCCCGTCTCTTCGGTGTCGTATCTCGGTGTGCTTGCTAACACCTCCGGTGTTGGACCGCCAATAAACGCCAACAAAATCAGTGTGTCCCTGTACGCGTAATTTGGCTCTTGTGTTCCTCGTGCCTCGCTAGAGAATGACCTGAATGCTTCACTCGGTCTCACGTATCCTGAATTGTGATGGATGAACCCCCGGCGCCATATACTTCTAAAAACACTTATTAACAATTACAAATCAATTTATGATGTTTTCTGTGCGGTAATTGGTCGTTCGACGATCCCTGCCCACCGGCGGGTGTCGGTCCGCCCCTATTGAGGTCTAAACGCATCACCTCCTGTACACGTCACTGTAATGAGAGGGAGAGAGGGAGAGAGGGAGAGAGGGAGAGAGGGAGAGAGGCAGCGAGGGAGCGAGGGAGAGAGGAAGCGAGGGAGAGAGGGAGAGAGGCAGCGAGGGAGAGAGGGAGAGAGGGAGAGAGGCAGCGAGGCAGCGAGGGAGCGAGAGAGCGAGGGAGCGAGGGAGCGAGCGGAGCGAGGGAGCGAGGGAGCGAGGGAGCGAGGGAGCGAGGGAGCGAGGGAGCGAGGGAGCGAGGGAGAGAGGGAGAGAGGGCGAGAGGGAGAGAGGGAGAGAGGGAGAGAGGGAGAGAGGGAGAGAGGGAGAGAGGGAGAGAGGGAGAGAGGGAGCGAGGGAGCGAGGGAGCGAGGGAGCGAGGGAGCGAGGGAGCGAGGGAGCGAGGGAGCGAGGGAGCGAGGGAGCGAGGGAGCGAGGGAGCGAGGGAGCTAGGGAGCGAGGGAGCGAGGGAGCGAGGGAGCGAGGGAGCGAGGGAACGAGGGAGCGAGGGAGCGAGGAAGAGAGGGAGAGAGGAAGAGAGGAAGAGAGGGAGAGAGGGAGAGAGGGAGAGAGGGAGAGAGGGAGAGAGGGAGAGAGGGAGAGAGGGAGAGAGGGAGAGAGGGAGAGAGGGAGAGAGGGAGAGGGGGAGAGAGGGAGAGAGGGAGAGAGGGAGAGAGGGAGAGAGGGAGAGAGGGAGAGAGGGAGAGAGGGAGAGGACACGAAAGAGGGGAAGAGGAGAAGAGAGGGAGAGACGGGGACAGTTAACTTGATCCGTTCATGAATTTTCCGGATTCTAGCTTTGGCAGAATACATTGGCTTGCCAAATGTATTGATATTATAATTTCATAACGAAAACTGGAATCTTTCTAAGATTCAAAGTATTCAAATACAATTTAAGTACATGATGTTCTCTCGTGTCGAATTATACTCGTATACGGAGATGTCAACAAAACACAAATTGTTATCTGGGGATGAAACGCCTTTTTGTAATGGATTTTTGTAATGTAATGATGTAATGTAATGGACAATTTGTCCTCATGCTTACATAGTGCATATTTATAACTCCCAATATAATCCCAAGTTTGCGCTTCTCGTCGAATCGAGTAACTTCGTTTCGTTCGAACTAAGGAAATAATGCATGAGGACAGTGTCGCCTAAAGGCTGCCGCACACTAGGCCATTCGGCCGCGATGTCGCCGCGATTTTTCGCTCGTGCGATGGCCGAAATTCGCAAATCGCGTCACTGAACGCATTTCGTTCGGCCGGTGGAGTTGCGTTTCGCCAGCGGTCCGCATCGGAATCGCTGAACTATGCAAGATAGGGGAACGATTTAAGCACACTGCACAGCATGTTCTAGCCGCTGGAAAATTTATGATGTGCAAGTTTCGTGGTTGTTAATGTATATTTTCGTGGAAAAATGACCATACAGTATATCGAGTAGGGGGATTGTCTGTTGGCTGGAGGGGCAGCATCGCCGCGACTTTTCGTGGCGGAAAGTTGCGGAGACGTCGCGGCCGAATGCCCTAGTGTGCTGCCGCCTTAACCCGCGCTTGACCGGGTGGGGGGGGGGGGATATTGCCCCCCCCCCCTGATGAATGAATTTTCAGGAGTGGCAATATTTCAATATTACATCAATTTTACATCTTCTGTGCGAAAATGAAGCAATTTCGTCGATACATTTTTGAGATATAGCAAATTTAGTGATGTCACTACACACACGAGTTTTACGATAAAATCAGCTGCACTTTAATAGGCCGTACACATGCCACTTGTTGAGCAAAATGCAATAAAAAAATGTTAAAAGATAGCAAATTGCAAGGCCTACAGAATAACAATCTCGGCTTTGTGAAATATTGTTTTTGATTCTCAAAACTAAAAAAAATGTTTGTTTTTCTCGGAAAAATGCCCACGAAATCAAAATTTTCAAAGATGTAAAAAGAACGGAATATATGTAGGAGAACAACATATGGACAACACCAAAACCAAATTTCAAAGCAATATCTTCTTTTTTGACTGAGTTATTGCTCCCTAAGTATGAGTAACTCATGACGACATATTGTGAAATTGCGTTTTTTGGCTTGTATTGACAAGATACAGACAAATAAATTCCAGCACTGTACTTCTGAGACCAAACTGGTTTAGCAACATACCTTTCGTATTTATATTTATCAATTTCAAATTTTGACCATATGTGACCTGAACTTGACCTAAGCTTGACACTAACTTCACTTAAATGAGGGCAGATGGTAAAATGGCCATCACTATCGAATTATACGTGTAAAGTAGCCCATAGAACATGTATTGCATGACTTTCGGAAATTGTATGCGTATAGTGATCTTTTGTGACCTGACCTTGACCTTTAACTTTGCCAACAATCTCATTTTAGGTCATGCGGGATGTGTATTATACCTTTGGGAGGACTTTGGGTGATCATGGTCGCAATCAAAGGCTCTGGATGGAAAGTATGGTCCATAAACTAAAATGCCTCCATTTTTATCTTTGACCCGACCTTGACTCGATATGTGACCTCAATTCGAAAATTTCAAGTATGCTTTAGATGAGTCTCATTGAGAGCTTTCGAATGCCGCGTTGCGCGTCTCGCTGCGAGCATTGGTTCCGGAGATAACGAGGAGGGGGAGACAATATCCCCACCCCCCGGTCGTGTTCTGCTGAGACCCCGGTCGCGCGCGGGTTAAGTTATGCCTGCAATATAGCGTATCATGCGCCAAACATCTTACTTTTTCATATGGTCATTACATTGCATACCTTCATATAGCATGGCATACGCCAGTCAAATTGCCGTTTGCATGAATCGTGATTGTTTCGATGACTTCTGTTTGCTTCTATCATTCAATGTAAACTTATGCATATTAAACACATGATTCAATCCCGAAAAATGATGATTTATTAAAGTGAAATAGCAAGTAGAACCATATAAATCTGGCAGTGCCAATTGCGAAATTTGGAAACATTTCCTTTCATACTTAATATAAAACTTTGTTGTTCTTCTTTGCTTCTTTGTTTTCTTTCATATTTAAAAAAACTATTCATTCTGGTCACCAATGCATTGTTGTGGGTTTTCATCGCTAATGCATACATAGTCGGACATACGGTTGGAGACAGACATATACAGTTATTACAAGAAGAAAATTAATCAGTGGAACGGTTGAAACTGCCTTGAAGTTGACATTAGATGCTGTTCTGAAATCTGAGCTACGTAGACTTATCGCCTAATTAGACCAGTCAATTACAAACGCAAAGTATTGTGTACGAATATTTTGGTACTATTTCATACGTTTGCAGATTTTCCTATTACGACGTGCCGACTTCTTTATGTTATATTTTCTATTTCAAATTTGGTATCCTTCACTCTTCAGTATTCCAATTCAATATTTGTAACATTTTCTTTGTCTATCGGACGCTATTGTTTGTACTATTGATTCAGCGCCGATATTCTGCAGTTTGACATTCTCTCTCTATTCAGCGAAACACTACTGCCATTCTGAGTATAAACTGCACCCTCTTGTTATTTTGTCTCATAACGGGCCTGACCACACCACCTGCGGTCCATGATCACTCCTCGTGACCCCCCCCCCCCCCCCCCCCCCCCCTCCCCTTCCCCGGCATTGCCCGGTGGCCGGCCCCACTCCGTTGCGACTCACACAAAAATGTCGGCTGTACTGTTCTCTAATGACGCAGCACTTGCACCAGCAGTGGCGGCGGCGGGGCGGGGGCGGGGGCGGCGGGGGGCGGGGGCGGCGGGGCGGGGGCAGTGGCGGCGGCGGGGCGGGGGCGGGGGCGGCGGCGGCGGGGCGGGGGCGGGGCGGGGGCAGTGGCGGCGGCGGGGCGGGGGCAGTGGCGGGGCGGGGGCGGGGCGGCGGCGGCGGGGCGGGGGCGGGGCGGGGGCAGTGGCGGCGGCGGGGCGGGGCGGGGGCAGTGGCGGCGGCGGGGCGGGGGCAGTGGCGGCGGCGGGGCGGGGGCGGCGGCGGGGCGGGGGCGGGGGCGGCGGCGGCGGCGGCGGCGCGGAGGCGGCGCGGGGGCGGGGGCGGCGGGGGAGGGGGCGGACCCGTCGGTCACGATAGCAGGCAGTTAATCGCCGCTGCCGCGCCGAAAATGGCCCCACCGTGATCGCCGCCATCCGTCGAGCGCGGCGGCGGTAGTGCTGTTGTGTTAATGGTGGTTCGGGGTCGACTGGGGTGGCCGTGAGAGAGATATGTTGTATACTGTTGTGTGGCAACGGCCGTGTGTAACAGTGTCAGTGCATTGTAAGCATTCTTGGAGTCAGAAATATAATTTTATCGATCGCATCACAATAAAAAATGAAATAACGTTCTTCTTTTTCATTAATTACCGAGCGGGCGCGAAGCGCCAGTGAGGTTTCTCGTCAACTTACTAGACAAATTTACATTTGACCCGGCCCGAACCGGCCCGACCCGGCCCGAACCGGCCCGACACGGCCGTACAGACGCTTTTCGGAAGCTAATAACTTTGCAACCACTGATCCGATTGAGATCGGGTTTTCACCATTGGATAGGACCATCAAATTAATTTCGATTTTGGTATGGTGCGTTCTGATAGGGGTGGTACCACAGCGCGTGGCACACGCAAACGTTGAAATGAACAAAAATAATTTTGGATAAAAATGGCATTATTAATCTAAGCATTCGTTTTTGTATACGCTGAAGCATGCAGCGCTCAGGACGTACTCCCTTTTGGCGGATTCGAGAAAGGAGATCATGAACAACTTAATAAAATTTATGATTAACACAAAGATGGAATTACCACATTCTCTATGCACACGATTAAAAAAGTGTCGTTTTACATATCATATTCAAAATGTATCTATCTAATAACAGGCAACGGCCACATCAGTAAGATGCATGTATTTTTTACTTATAACAATTCAAATACCAATAATCTTCTGCCACTTTAGCATCGCTGCAGAAGAAGCATGTTTGGACTGAAGAAGCATTAAACAGGCGGCGAGCAAAACATCAGCAATTCGAAATGTGCACTCCATCCTTTCGTAATGGTGCGACTCCATCATCCACCCTATGCACGTGTCTTGGTTCCGGGGAATTACATAGGTATCTCTTTACATTATATATTACACTGAATACCTCTGTTACACTGAATACAAGAAATGGGATGCAGAAAAGGTTGTCCCAGTGCATTCAAAAGAAATCTGCAGACTGCATGAATCGCATGAGCCATCATTGAAGCCGTAGGAAAATAACTAAGAGATAAAACAGCTATCGAATTGAAAGCATACGAACGTGTGGAGCAATGTGGCATATTTTCATCTCGACCGACACAAACAGCCGCTTCAGGTACTGCACCGATAGTATGTTTCTTATCAGCCTATTTCATATAGACCGACACAAACAGCCGCTTCAGTTACTGCACCGATAGTATGTTTCTTATCAGCCTATTTCATATAGACCGACACAAACAGCCGCTTCAGTTACTGCACCGATAGTATGTTTCTTATCAGCCTATTTCATATAGACCGACACAAACAGCCGCTTCAGTTACTGCACCGATAGTATGTTTCTTATCAGCCTATTTCATATAGACCGACACAAACAGCCGCTTCAGTTACTGCACCGATAGTATGTTTCTTATCAGCCTATTTCATATAGACCGACACAAACAGCCGCTTCAGTTACTGCACCGATAGTATGTTTCTTATCAGCCTATTTCATATAAGGCGAACATTCTGTGGGAAGAGGGACAAATGTATAGTTAAACCGGGGGCAAAAGTAGTTGATATGGGCCCTGTCATTGAGGCAGAACTGGGTAGGAGTAGCCCGGAGACAGTTATAATACAGGTGGGGGTGAACAACATAGGACCTAGGCGGAGTGTGAGAATAGTAGCGGAGTACCGGAGCCTGCTGCAGAGGTTGAAGGAGTCCAGGAAACCAGTCATTGTGACTGGCATCCTCCCTCGCTGTGGAGCCAGTGAGGAGTGGTACTCGAGAGCTCTGTCTGTGAACAGCTCAGTTCAGAACTTATGTTCAGCTATGGGGTTTAGTTATGTAGACTTATGGGATCAGTTCTATGAGTGGCATAGGTACTATATGAAGGATGGGCTTCACTTATCGGATGAGGGGGCAAGGGCTTTGGGAGATGCCTACAGAAGTGTCATTCAGGGAAACTAGGTAGGAGGGGGGGGGGGGGGGGTTCAGGGACGCTAGTACTAGGGCATCAAGAAGTAAGCATTGGTAGAAGTTCATGTCAGAATAGGACAGTAGATCATAATTCCCTCAGAATTAGTAGAGTCAGCTCAAAGTATAAGATCACATGTGTGTTGCTGAATGCCCAAAGTATTAGGTCTAAATTTGATGAGTTTGAGTGTTATGTTGCCCTTGAAAAGCCTGATATCATTTGTATAACCGAGACATGGGTTAGTGAGGGGTATAATAGGGATAGGCTACAGGATTTCGAGTTACAAGGGTATAACATGTTCTCATACTGCAGAGAATCACGGCAGGGAGGCGGAGTGTTTGTATATGTAAATAGCTTGTACTGCACTACTAGAGTTGATGATTCTAGTAAAGTAAAAGAAGTAGAATCAATCTGGCTTGACATTAAAATTGGTACAGGAAACAGAGGAAGGTTGAGGATAGGTGCATTTTACAGACCAGGGAATCTTCCAAGGAACTCCCAAGCTGAAACAGACCAAGATATTTGTGAGGAAATACGTAGGAACTTTCGGGCTCAGTGTCTTATTATGGGAGATTTTAACTTAAGAGGATACGAAAGTATAGCAGAGGAAACAAATGAGTGTAGGTTGTATAGGCAAATCTTTGAAGAGGAGCTTTTCATGCATCAGTTTGTAACAGAGCCAACCAGACATTGCTCCATTCTAGACCTTGTATTCTCAGACAACAGTGATCTAGTTAGTGACATAAGTATTTGTGCAGGTCTAGGAACCAGTGATCACAATATGGTTAAATTCAATATCTCATCAGAAATGAGGCCCAAAGATAACCTTATTATGGTTCCAAACTTCAGCCGGGCTGATTTTGATGGTATTAGAAATGACCTCACACAGATAAAATGGAACGTTGAGTTGGCAGGTTTAGATGCATGTGAGGCCTGGAATGTTTTCAAAGCTAGATTAAGCCAAATTCAAAATCGGCATATACCCCTCAGGCACAAACGTAACAGAACCAAGGGCAATCCAGTTTGGCTTACCCCAGAAGTAAGGAGTGCTATACAAGCTAAAAGAAGTGCATTTGGCATTTTGAAGGGATCTTCACTAGATATAAATCAGAAGGCCTACCAGAATGCAAGAAATTCAGTTAAGAAAAAGGTCAGAGCAGCTAAAAGGGCAAAGGAACTTGATTTAGCTAGACATTGTAATGCAGATAGTAAGAAGTTCTTCAGTTTTTATAAGTTAAGTACAGTTTCCAAAAATATAGGTCCATTTAAGGTAGATGATGTGTTAGTTAGCAAGGACAGTGAAATGGTTGAAGTGCTTAATGATCAGTTTCAATCTGTCTTTACTATCGAGGACCAGAGTAGTATTGCAGCACTTCAGCCTGAGCTAGAGACAGAGGAGACTATAGGAGAGCTAGGTGGCATAAGTAGTGAACTTGTTCTAGAATATCTAAAGAAAGTAAGGCCTAACAAGGCAGAAGGACCTGATGAAATTCATGCTAGACTTTTAAGAGAATCTGAAAGGGAGTTGTCGGTTCCATTAGCCATAATATTTTCTAAATCACTTGCAGATAGTAAAATTCCACTTGATTGGAAAAGAGCAAATGTTGTTCCTATTCATAAAAAGGGAGATAGAAGTAAAGAGGAAAACTATAGACCAGTTAGTCTGACCTCATTAGTCTGCAAGGTGCTTGAATCAATCATCAAAGATAAGATTGTTGAATTCTTGGAGCAAAATGAACTCATCAAAGATACACAGCATGGCTTTAGGAAGGGCCGTTCTTGTTTAACTAATCTTCTGGAGTTTTTGGATGTTGCAACAGATAGCGTTGATCAGGGTAAACAGCTAGATGTAGCTTTTCTTGATTTCAGTAAAGCATTTGACAAAGTCCCCCATACAAGACTGGGGTTGCAACTTAAAATTCATGGGATCAGGGGCAAGATTCTGGATTGGATAGAAACGTGGCTTTCAGGACGCCAGCAAAGGGTTATATTGAATGGGTGCCAATCACAATGGAAGGAGGTTCTCAGTGGGGTTCCACAGGGCTCAGTCCTGGGCCCATTGCTTTTTATAATATTTGTGAATGCAATTGAGAACAGTATAGACAGCAAAGTCTTGAAATTTGCAGACGATCTAAAAGTTGTCAGGATTATTAGAGGAAAACATGATCAGGATGTTTTTCAATCAGATCTGGACAAGCTAGTTGAGTGGTCTGAAGCATGGCAGATGAAATTCAATTTGAGTAAATGTAAGATTATGCACGCTGGACGGGTTAGCAGTAAACATAGGTATGAAATGGGTGGGCAGAAAATGGAGCAGATTGAAAAGGAAAGAGATTTAGGTGTCGTGGTAAACAATAGACTATCAGCGTCAGACCAGGTTGTAGAAGCTAGGAAAAAGGCACTTAGAATGCTAGGGGCCATTAACAGAAATGTTTCCTACAAGAGTGAAAAGGTAATAACAAAACTGTATTGTGCATACGTTAGACCACATTTGGAGTATTGTGTACAAGCCTGGTCTCCAACATATGAGAAAGATTGCTGGTTGTTAGAAAGAGTTAAAAAAAGGGCAACAAAAATGATTAATTGTCTTGGTAGTTTACCTTATGAAGATAGATTAAGGAAATTGGGTATGTTTTCACTTAGATATAGAAGGCTAAGAGGAGATCTAATTGAAGTCTTCAAATTTGTAAATAGTCAGCATTTTGGATATTTAAAGGGTATGTTTGAGTTCAATAGGGAAAATCGAGGTAGAGGTCATCAGCATAAACTCATTATGAAACAAAGTAGGACTAGGCTACGACAGTCATTTTTCAGTAGAAGGGTTGTAGGACATTGGAATATGCTACCAGGGGATGTCGCTGATGCAGTGACACTTGCTTCCTTCAAAATTAGATTAGATAAATACTTTACAGAGAAGGGATTAGTTCATAAATACTCGTGGGATTAGCCTTCTTTTATGCAGGTAGAGTAAGGTGATTTGAAGGGGCGAGACTGGTGGAGGGGGGGGGGGGGATGGGGGGGGGGGGTGCAACCTCGGATGGGCCCAAGAGGCTCTTTGTTGCACTTTTCTTTTATGTCTTTATGTCTTTATATAGACCGACACAAACAGCCGCTTCAGTAACTGCACCGATGGTATATTTCTTATCAGCCTATTTCATATAGACCGACACAAACAGCCGCTTCAGTTACTGCACCGATAGTATGTTTCTTATCAGCCTATTTCATATAGACCGACACAAACAGCCGCTTCAGTTACTGCACCGATAGTATGTTTCTTATCAGCCTATTTCATATAGACCGACACAAACAGCCGCTTCAGTAACTGCACCGATGGTATGTTTCTTATCAGCCTATTTCATATAGACCGACACAAACAGCCGCTTCAGGTACTGCACCGATAGTATGTTTCTTATCAGCCTATTTCATATAGACCGACACAAACAGCCGCTTCAGTAACTGCACCGATGGTATGTTTCTTATCAGCCTATTTCATATAGACCGACACAAACAGCCGCTTCAGTTACTGCACCGATAGTATGTTTCTTATCAGCCTATTTCATATAGACCGACACAAACAGCCGCCTCAGTTACTGCACCGATAGTATGTTTCTTATCAGCCTATTTCATATAGACCGACACAAACAGCCGCTTCAGTAACTGCACCGATGGTATGTTTCTTATCAGCCTATTTGAATGTCATCATCTATCTATCTATCCGACTATCATCATCCTATGATAACTCTCCACATTAGAGCTTGTGAAACGCACAGGCTAGGGCTGCTGCCCGGTAGCTCCAGACAACACCGGCCGACTTGATTAAAGTGATTTATTTACATCTATAGTAATTTGAAATCACCGTGACCCGATCCATTGTGCGCGGCGTAACAACCGTGCTTCCGTAGTCATGACAACCAAAGGTGCGCGAAATCAGCCGGAACCGGCGGCGCGGGAGGCGTGCGCAAAAACGCGCCTTCTGCCGGGCCAGGAACACCTGGCCTCGAACTTCGCTGTGTGGGTGCAGACTGATTGCGCTTACAAGACGTGACGAGAACGGAGCATATAGGCGGACGCCGGACACCAGTTAGGACTATTTTCGGCAAATGGGCTTCTATCACATTGAAAAATATGTGGACAAACACATTGGATTTATTTTGTCTTTTCAGTCACTGTTGTGGGCAATTGCCACCGGGGGACCAGGGACCTGTAGCTGGATGCATTCCACGCTGGCCTTTGTCTGCATTACCTTTTACCTTTTCCGGAATGAAGCGTATTTCTTGAGCTTCTCCAATAGCTTTCACGAGAAGTTTGATTTGAGCTCCAGCCAGAGAAGTATCACTACATGCCGTGACAAAATAGACGGTGGACCACTTTGTGAAGAGTGATAGGAGATGGTAGCCTCAACACGCGACACATAATATGGTTAATTTATTGTTTGTCTTTGCTTGCATCACCGACGGTAAATGACAGATGGTATTTTTCGAGCTTAAATTTAAATACCTATCAAAATATTATTGTCGCTCTTTTAAAATTGCGATGATTTTCTTAATCCAGTCTACGCAATGCATTTTATAAAAAGAGTGAAGACAACAAATGCACAGATAGCCCGTGAGGCTTCCGGACTTGCACCGACCTTATGCTGGATTTCACGGCTGAATTCGGGTACCGACCAGCCAGCATCAGACCCTGCTCTCATCCGGACCCACCTCCCCGCCAAATCAGACACACCTCCCGACCAGCCAGCATCAGACCCTGCTCTCATCCGGACCCACCTCCCCGCCAAATCAGACACACCTCCCGACCAGCCAGCATCAGACCCTGCTCTCATCCGGACCCACCTCCCCGCCAAATCAGACACACCTCCCGACCAGCCAGCATCAGACCCTGCTCTCATCCGGACCCACCTCCCCGCCAAATCAGACACACCTCCCGACCAGCCAGCATCAGACCCTGCTCTCATCCGGACCCACCTCCCCGCCAAATCAGACACACCTCCCGACCAGCCAGCATCGGACCCTGCTCTCATCCGGACCCACCTCCCCGCCAAATCAGACACACCTCCCGACCAGCCAGCATCGGACCCCGCTCTCATCCGGACCCCGCTCTCATCCGGACCCCGCTCTCATTCGGACCCACCTCCCCGCCAAATCAGACACACCACCCGGTCAGCAGCCCACATAACCTGCCTTCCACGACCCCCAGCCGACCACAGCAGAAGTCCGGCGATCCCTCCGCTCTTACACACATTCCTCCCGGCTCCCGGCTCCCGGCTCCGGCGTCCGCGACCCTGTGCTCCGGGTGCGCTCCTTCCTTCTTCTGATCACCGTAGAACGCGGTGTAAAAACAGCCGGTCGACACAGCGTAATGGGCGAAAACATGGATTTCAGCCGCCTGTTAGCGCCGTGGAAATGCGCTGCAAAGGGGTGTAACAGGCGTGGAGACAACGGAACATTGCTGATTATGTGGCGCCGCGCACTGTGACGTCACGGCCACCGGTGGCGTCACGGTGGGTGTGACGTCACAACGGGCAGCGGCGTCCCGGTGGCGTAACGCCGTATCGCAGGGAAAATCGATTAGAGATTGGAGGTAATAATGGAAACAATGGAACATCCATAGACATGATTATTTGTATATATTTTCTTGAACAAGTTGTATTAGTTCAAAACAAAACTGCTAATTTACACTAATTTTGCTAAAAGGTTAGGTTAATTTACACGACACGATTATGTTAATTCCATATGGGTCTGTATGCTTTCCAACAGAGTAAAGTACACGTACACTATAGAAATACTGTATTTTAAATTGGTTTAAAAATAATAGGCATAAATAACGTTTTTATATCTTTTGGGAAGCACTGAAAACACGTTAAACTAATGTTTTTTGTTGGTTAATAACTCAGTCGATGTAGAAGTAACATCATCACGAAGACATTCAGCGTCTAACGTTGTTCATTGTGTTAGGCTAGTGCTATTACGTGTCTGACATTAATGCGTAATAGGTATATGGTCAAGTAGATAGTTGCAAAGAAATGGTCAGCAAAGCACTAATCAAGAGAATGTTATATTTACTTGATTTGTTTTCGAGATAAATACATAATGAATCACGACAAATATATTTCAATCAATGAAACTGCAAGGATATTTACATTACAGGTAAGAAGGCCGCGAGAACATTCACACTTTATCACCACAATGACAAAGTAGGATTTTTACCATCCGTAAACGGTGCATCAAATAAAGACCCGAATATTTTTTAATAAAACTAATTTTCCGTAGCATTTCTTAAAAAAGAATGACCTTTCAACATTCCGAGAAAAAAACGGCATGATTCCGTGTTTTTGATACTGCGTTCTCTCCAGTCATCTTTTTCACGAAATTGATTTTACTGAACTATGTGCAGGATGTTCTTTGTAATGACGTTTTACCACTGCTTTAACTTTATTCTTTTATCCACGTTCTCTTTAAAGGGATTATACGGGTTTTTCCCAGAATAATTGAGTTACATAGTAAAACGTACTTATAAAGGTGGTAGAAGTCCCACGGTAGCCACATTTTTCTGGAAATTACCTCTTCTGCTCGTAAGGACATTCCAAAGTGCGCGGTGATGCCACCTCGTATTTTCTGCAGGACCGGCTGAGGCAGAGCCAGTCATCTCTTTTATACTAATAAAAACACCTCATGTATGGCATATTTCCGGTAAAATAAGCAATATTTGAAAGAAAATAAACTTGTTTTGTTCCATCGACAGCAGCAGTTACCTAGTTTTCCCATACAAATTATATATTTTTCATGAATTTTCATGCCAAAAAAATAATACGCCACCACCAAATTCTCAACGCTAAAGGCTAGAGAAAAGAAAAACACAAAAACACAAAACCTCAACGAACAGTGTGTAGTAATACAAAGTCCCGTCAGTTTTGAATTGCATAATAATTTTGTGATCCAGTATAGGACTTGCAGATAATTCGACCCTCTAAAATTGATCTTAAGATAAAAGTGGTGGACAGAAGTGCCGATCAAGTACTCGATATCTGATACTAGTCTAGAAAAACGCCCAAGCTTTAACGCTGATAATTTCTGAAATAATGGACTAAATGAGCATTGAGGTCCCTGTTATATGTCTTAAACGTGTTTAAAGCTCATACAACTGCAAAAGAGTGCATTTACTTTCAGGACGGAAACCCGTATAATCCCTTTAACACGCGCAGTGGAGGGGGGGGGGGCACTTTTGTGCCTCCTCCACATGTTTTTCGTAAATAGCTACAAAACAAAGCGGAACAGGGCGGTGTTTTTTTTCGAGAGATTAACACCAATTCAATAGCGGATTGTTTGACGTAAGAAAAATCGAAATCGGTCGATACATGTTTGAGGTATATGGATTTTCAGTCCAAGATGGCGGCCAGAATCGCGGTCGGCAAATCGATATCTTCGGAACCAACACTCGGATCGGAATGATCCAAACTCCATTCGGTAGACAATGTCAATTTACATCCCTGGAAACAACTTTAAACACATTGCTGGTGACCTGTGACGTCACAGAGGTCAAATAAAAAAGTGACATTTGGCCAGATTTGACCTTCGTGACCTCGTTTGACCTTGAAGATATTGACCGAAGGTTAAGAAAATATCAGAAAATATAGATCATCATAGCACCTACCTACTCTGTAAGTTTCACCATTCTAGCTCTCATACGTTTGTAGATCTTAGGGGGAGCGCTAAAGTACCCCCCCCCCCCTCCACTGCGTGTTAGTGGCATACCCCTCTCCACTGCGCATGTTAAAGGGAATAGGTCACCTTGAAAGTTGTCTTGAAATTCACCCATACGGTGCATCTTAAGCTCAAAACTACGAATACGGCTTTGGTTTGGACAACTGATGGATATATGTGGAGAAAGAAGTAAGTTTCTCTTTCTATTTCACGAGAAATCGTACGATGACAGCTGGCGTTCTGGCTCCGCCCCGCTCCGCCTGACGCCAAGTACAGTCTCTGACAAGAGGCCGCCGCGCCGCCCAGGCGGCTGAGCGGATATTAACGAGGCGTCGTGACCAGAGACTACGTGCCAGAGAGCGTACCTGCCTCCGGCGGCGAGCGGCGAGCGAAAGGAACTGATCGTGGCCCGGAACAGCGGAATTGAAACCGGGCCCACTAGTCCTGTGTCGAAATTACTTAACGTAGGGAGGTAATTATTTCACCACAACCCATTTTTAGATCTGCTCTACAAATCTGCTATCTCAGTCCAAAACTCCATGTTAAAGGTGAACTATTCTCTTTAAAGGGACACTGCCACTTTCGGATGATATCGCAAAAAACGGCTTAAACAAGTCCTAAGGACCACTTATGATTTTTAAGTGCCATCAAAGGCTTACCCAAGCAGCGCAAATAACAAAAAACAATAATTTATTTCATCTGTTATCAGAATCAAAAACTGTTTACGATTTCTACTCACCACTACTATATGAATTATGGAAGCGTTTGTTCCAGTCAACTGCATCTGACCACAGACCAACCGTCAGCTGACGCTATTGCAATGAGGTATGTCAGCAGAATTTCCGCCGTCAGGGGCGCTGGGCAGCAATGTGACCCAAGCGGCGATTGCCGCCATTGGCGACAATGTATTAAGTCACTGTTTGAAGGTGGCTCTAAAAATAGTTACGATCGAAAGTGCTAAAGGCTCACGTCTCATATGGTTCGCTGAAGCTTTCTGAGTTGAATTCTGCAATTTGTTTGATGATATCAATAATTGGGCTTGCACAAAATCGCGGAAGTCAACCATGCGTGGCGAGCCGCCATAAGGGCGAGCGGCCCATCCAGCCTCAGCGGACGATCAACCATATCGACTCGCCGCGACAGCCGTCGTCGGGGCTGCTGGCTGCGGCTCCTGGGCGGGAAATCTTTCTATCCACCGTGGCTTCGGGCCAAACAACAACAAAATATTGGTGGCAAACAACAATGGTTGTACATTTGATTGGTAACCCTCGCCCTACGGGGGGAGGCCTGACAGGCCCCACATGAGGTTTTTCTTTAATAACTTTTTACACATGCAGTGCATCTTGCTGAAATGTTTGGTAGCTGAGTGTACAACAATTATACGTATGCTGTAAACATTTAATTGAAATTGGTTCAGTGGTTTGGGAGATAATCATGTTTTGATGACGTCGTGTTGGTGGAAAAATATAAATATTTGAAAAATAGTAGACAACAGAGTTTTAAAGGAAATTGCAAACGCAATTCACCAAATATACAAAATGGAATTCTCTTTAAAATGGCAGTCTCGGATTTTCACAATTTTGGGTTTTTGACCCCTAAAATTTTATAAAAAAATGATGTTTTTGGAAAAATCCCCACAAAATCATTAAAAAAAAGAAAGATGTTAGAAAAACCGGAATATATGTGAGAGAACTGAGTATGGACAATACCCATACCAAATTTCAAAACAATATCTTCATTTTTGACTGAGTGATGGTTCCCTAAGTGTAAGAAACTGATGACGTCATTTTGTTAATTACTTTTTTGACTTTTTTGACAAGATACGAACAAATTATTACCTTTTCTGTATTTCTGAACCAAAACTGGTCTAGGAACATGCCTTTTTATTTACATTGATCAATTTATAATTTTGAGGTTTTCTGAAGAGCAAAACCACTGTTCTGGACGTGGTAAATCCGAGGTCATTCATTTGACCTGGACGGTCACCCGTTGACCTGAAACCTAAAAATCGCATACTGTTAGATTTCTCTCATGACAGGCAACATGCTGGTTCTTACCGTATTGCTATAAGTTGCTTGGTTTGGAAGTTAACAGTCAGCCTCCCCCCCCCCCGTAGGGCGAAGGTGAAAAAAGCTCCCGCAGGGCAAGGGTTAAAGTGGCAGTGGCAGGGTTAAAGTGGCAGTGGCAGGGTTAAAGTGGCAGTGGCAGGGTTAAAGTGGCAGTGGCAGGGTTAAAGTGGCAGTGGCAGGGTTAAAGTGGCAGTGGCAGGGTTAAAGTGGCAGTGGCAGGGTTAAAGTGGCAGTGGCAGGGTTAAAGTGACAGTGGCAGGGTTAAAGTGGCAGTGGCAGGGTTTAAAGTGACAGTGGCAGGGTTAAAGTGGCAGTGGCAGGGTTTAAGTGGCAGTGGCAGGGTTAAAGTGGCAGTGGCAGGGTTAAAGTGGCAGTGGCAGGGTTAAAGTGGCAGTGGCAGGGTTAAAGTGGCAGTGGCAGGGTTAAAGTGGCAGTGGCAGGGTTAAAGTGGCAGTGGCAGGGTTAAAGTGGCAGTGGCAGGGTTAAAGTGGCAGTGGCAGGGTTAAAGTGGCAGTGACAGGGTTAAAGTGGCAGTGGCAGGGTTAAAGTGGCAGTGGCAGGGTTAAAGTGGCAGTGGCAGGGTGAAAATGTCCCTTTAAGGACGTCGTCGAGAAAACGCGGTAGTTTCAACGGCGTTAATTTTTGTCTCATTGCGTTTATGTATTTTCCGACCAAAGACGGATTTGCGACATTTTACTTCCAGCTGACATTGGATCTGATGCCTCGGCAGGGGCGGATCCAGACAATCTTCAAGGGGGAGGGTCATCAATTGCAGTGGTGCCCCTACCTATACCCAAATCTGAAAACTGAACGGATTTGGTCCACTATATTTTGAGGGTGCCCCTATTTCAGCATTTTTTTTTTATTGACAACGTTGGCTATATAGGTGTTTGCAATATCCGTCGTACCCTTTCTATCATTTAAAGTGCCGTGGATGGTGCTAAGCTATATAATTTGTACAGTCAAGGGCGGCCCCTGACAGCCGATGAAGAATTGACCAAGAGGGAAGTCGAGGTTCGTGACCGGGGGGTGGAAGCGTTTTTTTACCAGCAGTAAATCTTATACATGCGATAAACTATTATTGCGCCGCGAAGCGGCGCCAAAATTTGAAGTTTTGAGCAGGCACGTAGCCAGGATTTCGTCCAGAGAGGGGCGGCGCCTCGAAAGGGCCCCTTCCCGAGCGTTGAAAGGGCCTCCTTCCCAAGCGGTGAAAGGGACAAACAAAACGGATGAAAAGGCACGTTGCAAGGATGGAAAATGCAGTATGACAGGTATGGGCCATACCAACTTTTAGTAGCTGGAGTTAGCAAACTGCCATATCAACTTTGTAACCAGCGACACCAATTTGGAATCAGCTATACCAAGTTGGAATATTTTTTAAGCTCAAGACCTGGAACTCTTAAACAAATTGCGCCGCGGAGCGGCGCGAAAATGTTGAGTCTTATGCCCTGGATATGCTTTCTCATCAATGCGTCGCATTGCGTATGGTGCGGACCTCTAAAAATGCTATATTGTGCGTTTAAAAATGCGGTAAAAAAAGGTGTTAAAGTGAACTATTTTGCCCAATTATATAGAAAAGTAGCAACATAACACATAAATGCGCCGAGAAACGGGCCGATTTTTTCCTAACCCGCATATAATTGAATTTGTAGTTAAATTGCGCCGGGGAGCGGCATGAAAATTTTGAGTTTTATTCCCTGGACAACTGCACTCTTACTGTTGAAAGGCCCAAGGTCCCTTCAGATCGTCTAGTGGCCCCTCTGACCTTATCAACGCCCTTCTGATCTGTTCAGGGACTCATCTGGGATCCGATAAGCGAAAAGACATGATGTGGATTGGGCGATATATATAATGCAAAGAGGGCTTACTAAGTTACTCTACAGGGCAAATTAAAATCGGAGCTTTCGGGTATATTGCAGCACCCTGACGAAAGGTGTTACAATATACTCGAAAGCTCCGCTTTGAATATTTGTATTGTGGAGTAAGTCCTCTTTGTATTTAATTTTCATATAGGATTCTACGTGCTTTTAACTCTTCCAGTCTGACCAGGTGTTATTTGATCTGCTTTGTCTACTTTGATCTACTTTGTGATCTGCTCAGGAGCCCCTCCGATCTGCCCAGCGACTCTCTGACCTTTCAAGAAGCCCCTCTTGTGTTTCAAGGGGCCATTCGGCCTGTTCAGAGGTCCTTCCGACCTGGCTGGGGACTGCACTGGCTGCTTTGTCGCCCTGCCGACATGCTCAGGGGCAGGGGCGGCGGATTGCGGGGGGCAGGGTACCTAAAATGCCCCCCAGTTGAAAATCATGGGGAGCAAAAGGTTCATTTTGCCCCCCCCCCCCCCTCCCTCAGATTGAGCAGGCTAAAATCTGGGGGCAAAATGACCCTTATGCCCCCCAGGATTTTCGACTGGGGGGGGGGGCATTTTGGGTACCCTGCCCTCCGCAATCCGCCACCCCTGCTCAGAGACCCCTCCGACCTGCTCAGAGGACCCTCCAGTCTGGCTAGGAACTCATCCGGCATGTTCAAGGGGCCTTCCGACTGGCCCAGAGACCCTTTTGGTCTAACCAGGGGCCCCTCTGACTTGCCCAGGAGCCCCTCCGATCTGCCCAGCGACTCTTCTGGTCGGACTGCGCTGGCTACTTTGTCGCCCTGCCGACATGCTCAAGGGGCCCTCAGACCTGCCCGGGGGCCCCTCCGTGCTAGCCAGGGACCAATTCGGCATGTTCAGGAGCCCTTCTTACCCGCCCAGGGGTCCTTTCGGTTTGGTCAGGGGCCCCTCCGATCTGCACAGAGCCCTTTTAAGTTTCCAGGGGCCCTCTGGTCTCTTCAGGAGCCTTCCAGCCTTCTAAGGGGCCCTTCCGACCTGGCAAGGGACTGCGTTGGCTGCTTTGTCGCCTTGCGACATGCTCCGAGGGCCCTCCGACCTGCCCTGGGGCCCCTCAATGCTGACTAGGGGTCCATTCGGCATGTTCAGGGGCCCTTCTGACCCACCTAGGAACCCTTTCGGTCTGGTCAGGGGCCCCTCTGACCTGCACAGGGACCCTTCTAACTTCTCAGGGGCCCTCTGGTCTGTCTTGGGGCCCTCCAACCTGCTCAGGGGCCCTCATGACCTGGCAAGGGACTGCGCTAGCCACTTTGTCGCCCTACCGACATGCTCAGGGACCTCTCGACCTACCAGGGGCCATCTGTGCTGGCTAGTGGACCATTCGACGAGTTCAGGGGGCCCTCTGACCCACTCAGGGGCCCTTTCGGTCTGGCCAGGGGCCCCTCTGACATGCACAGGGCTCTTTTGAACGTCCAATGTGCCCGCTGGTCTTTCAGAGAGGGCCCTGTGGCCCTAAAGGGCCTCTGAAGTCCTCTAACCTCTCCAAAAACCACGCTTCGCGTGGTAAAGAGCACCCCGATAACGCGCTTCGCGCGGTCTCGTCGGCCCTTTTCGGCGCGAGCAGAGCACCGAAAAGGACCCTCGCGTGCCGAAAAGGGCCCTCCTGGCCTCCGGGGGGGGGGGGGGGGGCACCCTCCCCCTCCTTGGCTACGTGCCTGGTTTTGAGCGGGTTGGAGAACTAATTTGTGCTATTGGAACCAGCATGCAGGGTCCAAACCAGGACATTTGTCTGGAGCAAAAGGTGGTGTCAAAAGACAGTTGTCCCCTCATTTAAGGCCAAAGGTGGGTCCATGGACCCCATATCCCCCCCCCCTTGCGGCCGCCAGTGTGTCCAGTCTATATTAGACCCTTTTGTCCTGGAAAAGAACACTGATTGATTTGCACCGCGTATCGCCGCGGAATATTTTGCTCTATTTTGTTTTTGTCTGGATAACTAGGCCCTCACAAAATCGAAAGGTTCTATAATCTATATGTATCAGCCCAAGGGGTCCTCAGGGCCCCTCGAGTTCGATACGTTATTGCCTCTAGTATAAAGGCACGTTGGTGCCTCTTCATAGCCCAAGGGACGGAAGGCATGAAGGGACATTTTTTGACATGATTTCGCAATTTTAATTTAGCCTCATTTCGCGATTTTTTTCTTCCAGCGACCAATGCTTGTGATTTCATGGCGGCACCAGACCATTGTTTTCCCTCCTGGATTCAAGGAGGCACAGTTCCCCGGTGTCTCCCCTCGCCCCACATTGCCGCCCACCGTCGCGATAGTGCCCCTGGCACACCGGCGCGGTGGTGCCCCTGGTACACCGGTGGTGCCCTTAGTTCAAAGAACACTGAATGATTTGCGCGGCGCGGATTTTTTTGCTTTATTTTGGTGGTGCCCCTGGTGCCCCGGCGCGGTGGTGCCCCCAAGGCGCGGTGGTGCCCCCACGGCCCGGTGGTGCCCCCACGGCCCGGTGGTACCCCCACGGCGCGGTGGTGCCCTTGGTTCAAGGAACATTTAATTATTTGCGCCGCGTAGCAGCGCGGATTTTTTTGCTTTATGTTGGTGGTGCTCCGGGTGCCCCGGTGCGGTGGTGCCCCCAAGGCCAGGTGGTGCTCCCACGGCGCGGTCCCACCCCCGTGACCCCCTCCCCCCTGGATCCACCACTGTGCCTCGGTGATCGGGCCGGCATTGACGTAAGGCTCTCAGAAACTGCTCGCATGCCCAAAGTACTGATCAAAGGCGCCGCCTGGGCTCCGTGCCGACACGAACTTCACGATCCTACCAACCTCCCGAGTTGCCGCCATCACCGCTTTCTGCGACACAAAACTGGCGGCGCCAGAATCGCCGCATCACGTCCATTACTGGCGCGCAGGCCGGCCGGCATGTTTAATTAGCCCCTAATTACGCCTGGTGGTACAAAGGAGCAGCCTGTTCGCTCATTACGTGGCCAGCTATCATCTTTCAATTTTCACACCGTTCCCGCCATTTATCACGCGCCCGATTCGCGCCAAATTGAAAGAGTGCCCGGCCAGCCCATTTCCTGTGTTGTCGACCGCCCCGTGCCGCGGCGGGGAAGGGGGGGGGGGAGGTACCGGTGCGCTACGGAAGGGGGGAGGACCAGCTGCCAGGTGTGTGTGTGTGTGAGTGTGCGTGTGGTCCTCGCAAACTATGTGACGTGGTACGATCAGGGCCAGTGCTTGCTACGGGCCGGGTATATTCGTGAGTAGAGTACCGATTCCGTTTCAATGGTGTCGGGCGTAGTATTAATGATTCAAATTTCAATGAGTCCTGGTCGGTCCTGAAGAGAAAGGTGCCTTTTTCTCGTTTCGGGAACTTATTAATTCAAATGGCATTTTGCCAGGTGAGTAAGTGAAATGGACGCAAGAAACACAAATAAATATTTTGGAAACAACTTGACACTGATAAAGAATCAGTGGGTTTCATTTTAGACCGCGCCGTGCCGGTGCTCGGCGCCACCTTCGCCGTGCCGGAGGGGGGGGGGGGCGTTTCGGCGCCCCCTCTAACTCGGCTCCTATAAAATGTAGGCAAAAACTGAAAACACAGTTCGAAAGCTCGTCAAAATGCACTTTGAAACTATTTCAGGTATTTTGTATCAGGTCAATATTAAGGTCACCAGAGGTCATCAATTGTCAAATTTTCCAGTTGTATGATTTCGCTCCAGAAAATGCCAGATATCACAGGAACTATGTTAGATAGGAACAAACTGAAAGAAGTAATGGACACCTATAGAAAAATGCAATCGGTAAGCTGTCATAAGATTTGAGGTAAGGTCAATAGTTGAAGCTCCAGAGCTCATCAAATGTCAAAAGGCTATTTTTTAGCAAAAGAGTTCTCACAAATATATTTTTACCTAATAAAGGTACGGCAATAATTATGACGCCATCGTGTTTGTATTGTCAAGGCGCTTCGAATCATATTCATGATGATCCGGTTAGGTTAACTTTAAAAAATGACCTCAGGTCAAGGTCAAGTGGTGGCCTAATTAGGTCATGTTGCACATTTAGAGACGTGCCTCGACCAGAGACAAACACATTGGTGCCAGTTTCACGTCTTTATCTTGATTTTGTCGAGAGATATTGACAAAAAGTGTTGGTGACCTCGGATGACCTGAGTTGACCCTGTAGGGGTCACTGAACCAAAATTACACCTGGGTCTTCAAGAATGGCTATAATAACATGATACAGAAGGAATTGGGCGGATATCTTGCGTATCCTCAGAATAGGAAGCATTTGAATATTTCCCCATTGACTTATAATGGGGAGGTCACGAAATTGACCCGACCTTAGGTCACCGATATCAAAAATCCGAGATCAAGGAATTGCAGGTACCATTGCCCTTATGAAATCCTGTAAGTACGAAATCGATCGGCCAAAAACTGTGGCTGTGAGACGACCGCACACTTTTTGGAGGTGGGGTCACGTGACCTGGTCTGGTGACCTGACCTGAGATGACCCGAGGTCATTTTTTACAATATTTGGGCAATTGAGGCCTCAATACCTGTGCCAAAACGGTGGCGCTGCGCGCCGCCGTTTTTTCGCTATCCTCGAAAAACCTTAGGTGGGTGGGGGGAGGGGCGTCTAAACGCCCCCTCCCCCGGTACGACGCGGGTTAAAGGGAAATAATGACCTTTTCCCACAAAAAATGGATTTATTACTTTAAATCGACAGATAAGACCAAAATATATTGTAAATTGATCACATTTCGCATATAAACATTCCTACGAAACATATTTCAAGTTAAAGTTGATAAGCGTTCCACGCTTATAACGGTCGGTACTCAGCAAGTACTCGGTAACGAATTCACTGTCCAAGCTAAAATTAGCCTGCCTACGCATTGCTATTTATCATGAAGGTATATCATATGTTTCATGCACTTTATCTTTTGCGAATATGTACCAAACTTCTATGAACAATCAACAAGCATTTACAAAAGGGCATTTAAATCGGGAGATTAGTTTGGCCCCGGATGGCGACCTATTTAGTGCCTAGACTCATTTTGTAATGAATTGGAAGTTTTCCCCATGAATTTTCAACAAACAAATATCAAATACATTACAATGCACACATACAACATTTATCTGAATCGCTTTCCCATGATCAAACAATAAACATGTCAGAAAACCGTGATGCATTCGTCGGATTAACTTGGCCCCCTACGACGACGTATTTAGTGTATGCGAGTTGTTGAGAGGTAATTTCAACGAGATGTATTCAACGTTGAATAGATTCAAACAAAAACGCCTGATATGTCGCGCTCCCAATAGTGAAGGGAAAACACCGATCTTGAACTCCGAAACCACTCTACTCGGTATTATATAGTATATATGTACTTGTTTTTTTTAATTTCCCTAAAAATAATTTTTGAAAAAGGAAAAGTTGTTATTTCACCTTTAAATTGAAACGCGATCAATTTGATACAATACATATTGCATTAGACAATGCAGATAAATCAATCAAAAGGTCATCATATCCTTTTAAAGGGAATATAGGTCACCTTGAAAGTTGTCTTGAAATTTGGCTACACTGGGTATTTCGAGCTGAAAAAACGAATATGGCATTTGTTTGGAAGATAGATGGATATCCGTCGAAAAATGGTCATGTTACTCTTTTCTCTTTCATGGCCACAAAAAAAGCTTCATGACAATTATGACGTCATGCATATGGTAGCTTGGATATGGAAACTATTGCACACAATAACGACGGAATTTAGGCATACATATATACGCTGGCTGCTTGTAACGTAAACAACCATTGTGACTGTGAGGACCCGAAACAAGTTTCGGGCGCCCGAAACTTCTTCTAAAAGGGGCTCACTAGTCCTGTGTCGAAATTACTTAGCGTAGCGAGGTAATTCTTTCACCACAACCCATTTTTAGATCTGCTCTACAAATCAGCTATCTCAGTTCAAAACCCCATGTTAAAGGTGAACTTTAAGCAACGGCGGGCATGAATTCACTAATTCATTAATTTCATCATTGAATGAATGAATGAATGAATGAATGAATGAATGAATGGATGGATGAGCGAATGAATTCATATTAAACTATCAGGCAATAATTTGCACTAGTCAATGGGTATTGGTGGACTATTGACTTGAGTCTAAACACTGCAAAAATATGATATCCCTTGGATTGCTTGCAAGTTATCGCGGAAAGTAAAGCTTCGGGGGGTTTAACGCTAACAGTAGCATCACAGCCAGATTGAACATTAGGGTTTGCTCGTCCGTCACGTGTGCGGTGTGCCCTCCGTAACACACGTCAGCACGTGCCTTCTATGACGTGTTTCACGTGTTTCTATGACGCTGTACGCGGCACGTATGGTCAATGACGGGACAGTGTGTGCCGTATTGTCCGACCTGACCGCCCTCCCCTCGCAGGTGACAGAGCCGACCGCAGCTGTAATCAGCTCTGATCGATCTGCTGATCCATCAGCCATTCCTGTGTTATAGCGTGTCGGGCACCACTGCTTCCCCGCAAGGGCGGATCAAGAAAGACGAAGAAGTTGGTTTGAGAGGCATACCCAAAAGTCTCACACAATTATACAAACTCATCGATTTCGCTTCCTTAATCCTTACTCATTAATAAAATATAAAATTACAAATTTTTACCTTTTGCTGATTAAATATAAAAAAGTACAATTTGTCTGTATAGAATTTAGATTTCTAAAATTCGATGTTAATTTTTTTTAACTTTTCGGTCAATTTCAGTTGTTTTGGTTAGGTGATCACTGAGCATGCCTTGCGCTGACCTTGCGCTAATGTTCCCTCATGTATGTCAACGGAGTATTTACATTAAGCGCCTGCGCATTCGTTTCTAACCTGCAATGTTGTGCAGACCAAGTGCTCTAACTTGGTCTAAACGGCCACAGTCAGGGCCACATCCCTGACTGATCAGTGCACAGTCAGGGCCACATCCCTGACTGATCAGTGTACTGTCAGGGCCACATCCCTGACTGATCAGTGTACTGTCAGGGCCACATCCCTGACTGATCAGTGCACTGTCAGGGCCACATCCCTGACTGATCAGTGTACTGTCAGGGCCACATCCCTGACTGATCAGTGTACTGTCAGGGCCACATCCCTGACTGATCAGTGCACTGTCAGGACCACATCCCTGACTGATCAGTGCACTGTCAGGGCCACATCCCTGACTGATCAGTGTACTGTCAGGGCCACATCCCTGACTGATCCGTGTACTGTCAGGGCCACATCCCTGACTGATCAGTGTACTGTCAGGGCCACACACATCCCTGACTGATCAGTGCACTGTCAGGGCCACATCCCTGACTGATCAGTGCACTGTCAGGGCCACATCCCTGACTGATCAGTGCACTGTCAGGGCCACATGCCTGACTGATAAGTGTACTGTCAGGGCCACATCCCTGACTGATCAGTGCACTGTCAGGGCCACATCCCTGACTGATCAATGCACTGTCAGGGCCACATCCCTGACTGATCAGTGTACTGTCAGGGCCACATCCCTGACTGATCAGTGTACTGTCAGGGCCACATCCCTGACTGATAAGTGTACTGTCAGGGCCACATCCCTGACTGATCAGTCCACTCTCAGGGTCACATCCCTGACTGATCAGTGCACTGTCAGGGCCACATCCCTGACTGATCAGTGCACTGTCAGGGCCACATCCCTGACTGATCAGTGTACTGTCAGGGCCACATCCCTGACTGATAAGTGTACTGTCAGGGTCACATCCCTGACTGATCAGTGTACTGTCAGGGCCACATCCCTGACTGATCAGTGTACTGTCAGGGCCACATCCCTGACTGATCAGTGCACTGTCAGGGCCACATCCCTGACTGATCAGTGCACTGTCAGGGCCACATTCCTGACTGATCAGTGTACTGTCAGGGCCACATCCCTGACTGATCAGTGCACTGTCAGGGCCACATCCCTGACTGATCAGTGCACTGTCAGGGCCACATCCCTGACTGATCAGTGCACTGTCAGGGCCACATCCCTGACTGATCAGGGCATTGTCAGGGCCACATCCATGACTGATCAGTGTACTGTCAGGGCCACATCTCTGACTGATCAGTGCACTGTCAGGGCCACATCCCTGACTGATCAGTGCACTGTCAGGGCCACATCCCTGACTGATAAGTGTACTGTCAGGGTCACATCCCTGACTGATCAGTGTACTGTCAGGGCCACATCCCTGACTGATCAGTGTACTGTCAGGGCCACACACATCCCTGACTGATCAGTGCACTGTCAGGGCCACATCCCTGACTGATCAGTGCACTGTCAGGGCCACATCCCTGACTGATCAGTGCACTGTCAGGGCCACATGCCTGACTGATAAGTGTACTGTCAGGGCCACATCCCTGACTGATCAGTGCACTGTCAGGGCCACATCCCTGACTGATCAATGCACTGTCAGGGCCACATCCCTGACTGATCAGTGTACTGTCAGGGCCACATCCCTGACTGATCAGTGTACTGTCAGGGCCACATCCCTGACTGATAAGTGTACTGTCAGGGCCACATCCCTGACTGATCAGTCCACTGTCAGGGTCACATCCCTGACTGATCAGTGCACTGTCAGGGCCACATCCCTGACTGATCAGTGCACTGTCAGGGCCACATCCATGACTGATCAGTGTACTGTCAGGGCCACATCTCTGACTGATCAGTGCACTGTCAGGGCCACATCCCTGACTGATCAGTGCACTGTCAGGGCCACATCCCTGACTGATCAGTGCACTGTCAGGGCCACATCCCTGACTGATCCCACATCCCTGGCCACATCTCTGACTGATCCCACATCCCTGGCCACATACCTGACTGATCAGAGCACTGTCAGGGCCACATCCCTGACTGATCAGTGCACTGTCAGGGCCACATCCCTGACTGAGCAGAGCACTGTCAGGGCCACATCCCTGACTGATCAGTGCACTGTCAGGGCCACATCCCTGACTGATCAGTGTACTGTCAGGGCCACATCCCTGACTGATCAGTGTACTGTCAGGGCCACATCCCTGACTGATCCGTGCACTGTCAGGGCCACATCCCTGCCTGATCAGTGCACTGTCAGGGCCACACACATCCCTGACTGATCAGTGTACTGTCAGGGCCACATCCCTGACTGATAAGTGCACTGGCAGGGCCACATCCCTGACTGATCAGTGCATTGTCAGGGCCACATCCATGACTGATCAGTGTACTGTCAGGGCCACATCCATGACTGATCAGTGTACTGTCAGGGCCACATCCCTGACTGATCAGTGCACTGTCAGGGACACATCCCTGACTGATCCCACATCCCTGGCCACATCTCTGACTGATCCCACATCCCTGGCCACATCCCTGACTGATCAGAGCACTGTCAGGGCCACATCCCTGACTGATCAGTGCACTGTCAGGGCCACATCCCTGACTGAGCAGAGCACTGTCAGGGCCACATCCCTGACTGATCAGTGCACTGTCAGGGTCACATCCCTGACTGATCAGTGTACTGTCAGGGCCACATCCCTGACTGATCAGTGTACTGTCAGGGCCACATCCCTGACTGATCCGTGCACTGTCAGGGCCACATCCCTGATTGATCAGTGCACTGACAGGGCCACATCCCTGCCTGATCCGTGCACTGTCAGGGCCACATCCCTGACTGATAAGTGCACTGTCAGGGCCACATCCCTGACTGATCAGTGCACTGTCAGGGCCACATACATCCCTGACTGATCAGTGTACTGTCAGGGCCACATCCCTGACTGATAAGTGCACTGGCAGGGCCACATCCCTGACTGATCAGTGCACTGTCAGGGCCACATCCCTGACTGATCAGTGCACTGGCAGGGCCACATCCCTGACTGATCAGTGTACTGTCAGGGCCACATCCCTGACTGATCAGTGCACTGTCAGGGCCACATCCCTGCCTGATCAGTGTACTGTCAGGGCCACATCCCTGACTGATCAGTGCACTGTCAGGGCCACATCCATGACTGATCAGTGTACTGTCAGGGCCACATCCCTGACTGATCAGTGCACTGTCAGGGCCACATCCCTGCCTGATCCGTGTACTGTCAGGGCCACATCCCTGACTGATCAGTGCACGGTCAGGGCCACATCCCTGACTGATCAGTGTACTGTCAGGGCCACATCCCTGACTGATCAGTGCACTGTCAGGGCCACATCCCTGACTGATCAGTGTACTGTCAGGACCACATCCCTGACTGATCAGTGTACTGTCAGGGACACATCCCTGACTGATCAGTGCACTGTCAGGGCCACATCCCTGACTGATCAGTGTACTGTCAGGGCCACATCCCTGACTGATCAGTGTACTGTCAGGGTCAGCTGACCTTGACCGGGGTCGGACGCGTGCGCGCGGTGCTCCGCTCGGCGGGCGGTGAAGGACGGGCGGTGAGAGGGGTGTGGCGCCGGCAGTGTGTGATATTGCGACCAGTATGGCGAAAAAGCGGAAAGCAGCCTCACCACTGCAGCCAACCCCGCCGTCCACCAGCGCTGTGAAAAGTCTGCAGTCTCAGGCACAGCAGGACATCGAGGAACTGCGCCAGCGGTTGTCGGACCTACAGCAACGAGTTGGAGAATTGGAGCTGGAAAATGACAACATGCAGCAGCACGCCAGGCAAGCCTGTCTCGTGTTCTCCGGCTCAGCTGTTCCTGAACCTTCTCAGGGGGAGGAGACGGCTAAGCTCCTGCAAGCTTTGCTGTCAGAGCACATGGCGTTCAATTTGAACCTCACGCAGGTAAAAGCGGCTTTTCGCTTGCGGAGTCAGAATATCTTTGTAGAATTCATGTCAACTGGTATGGGATCTGACCGAGACTCACTGTTCCGATCGAAAACTCGTCTGCGAGGGTCAGGGCTCTTCATCTCAGAGTCCCTGACCCCTAAACGTCGGCAAGTGCTGCGAAGTCTCGTACAACTGAAGAGGGAAAAGGCAATTTGTTCTGTCTACACACAAAATGGTAACGTTTTTGTCCGTGAATCTTCGCATTCGCCTCCCGTCAAAATTACGGACATGTCAGCCGTTCAGCAGCTGACTGTGGCGGTGTCCCGGCGGCCTGATCAGGGGCGCGCTCAGGCAGAGGGTGTCCAGCCTCGCGATCGTGCAACGCAAGCAACGGAGACTGATCCGCCAGGCAGCCTCTTGCCTCAGTTCTGTACGAGAGCTGCGAGAGCTGCATTCAACGGAACCAGCGCAGTCTCAACTTGCGACCGGTCACCGCCTGTTCGAACTGAGACGGCGCTGGCGCCGCCTGCTGTACGGGCCGCCGCAGCCCCGCCCAATCTGGACGCGCCTCTGCCGGTGGTGCGGGGGCCGCCGCCTTCCCGGCCGGCCCCGGCGGACCCGTCCGGCGGTGACCTGACCGAGCCTCAGCTCCCGGCAGCGGCGGCGCGTCCGCCGCCAGCTGACCCGGCCCCGTCCATCCGTCACCTGGCCGCGCCTCTGCGGCCGGCGGTGACGTCAGAGCCTGTGCCGGCCACGGCCGACCTGACACCAGCGTCCCAGTCGGGCGGCTGGCTTGACGCCGTGGGTAAACCCGCGGCAGCGACAAGCTCAACTGTCATCGAGGCGAAGCCAACGGCCGTCACCCAGACGAGGCAGCAGAGCAGCTGCAAGCTGCGCGTTGCAGTGGGACCCCGGTCACGGATCATATCAGTCAGCAACGAGCGAGACGTGATCGAGACTGTTACAGACTTGGTAAAGGCGTCTAAACGTAAACCAGATAAGTACTTAGAGTGCATTGACAAGTTCTGGAACGAGTACAGCCAATTTGTTGAGAGATTAGTGGTCGCAGGGGAGGAGGGAGGAGTAGAAGCGAGGAAAGTCGCCATGTCAGTCAAACGGGTTAAGGTATCGGCTGACAAGCTTTTTCAGGCACTCCGGCCGGAGCTCGACTAGTTGTGTCAGTAGTAGTGCGTGTGGAGCTAGAGTGACTGTAGACTTCTGCAATGTCGTGTTCTATGCCGTAACCTGATTAGGTACATGTTGTGAGAAAGTTGAGTCATCAGCGATCGATACAATGCTGTGTACGCTGCCATCGGCTGCTCCGAGCGTGTTATATTACTGGAAATACTTTGTTGTGTGATGATAGTGACACTGACATTTATTGTAGATGCAGTTTGTTTGTGCCTAAGTTGCATAACACACTCTTCTAAAACTGACCCCTGTATCCTTTTGTTAAATGCAGCGTATGAAAACATTGACTTGTGTTAAATAATATGGTGGTATTCTAACATCGTTCGTACGTTGACAATTCGTATACGTATGTGTAAAATATATGGAAAAAAGAAGAAGAAAAAGAGAGAGAAAAAAAAACTTGGTCTAAACGGCCACAGTCAGGGCCACATCCCTGACTGATCAGTGCACAGTCAGGGCCACATCCCTGACTGATCAGTGTACTGTCAGGGCCACATCCCTGACTGATCAGTGTACTGTCAGGGCCACATCCCTGACTGATCAGTGCACTGTCAGGGCCACATCCCTGACTGATCAGTGTACTGTCAGGGCCACATCCCTGACTGATCAGTGTACTGTCAGGGCCACATCCCTGACTGATCAGTGCACTGTCAGGACCACATCCCTGACTGATCAGTGCACTGTCAGGGCCACATCCCTGACTGATCAGTGTACTGTCAGGGCCACATCCCTGACTGATCCGTGTACTGTCAGGGCCACATCCCTGACTGATCAGTGTACTGTCAGGGCCACACACATCCCTGACTGATCAGTGCACTGTCAGGGCCACATCCCTGACTGATCAGTGCACTGTCAGGGCCACATCCCTGACTGATCAGTGCACTGTCAGGGCCACATGCCTGACTGATAAGTGTACTGTCAGGGCCACATCCCTGACTGATCAGTGCACTGTCAGGGCCACATCCCTGACTGATCAATGCACTGTCAGGGCCACATCCCTGACTGATCAGTGTACTGTCAGGGCCACATCCCTGACTGATCAGTGTACTGTCAGGGCCACATCCCTGACTGATAAGTGTACTGTCAGGGCCACATCCCTGACTGATCAGTCCACTGTCAGGGTCACATCCCTGACTGATCAGTGCACTGTCAGGGCCACATCCCTGACTGATCAGTGCACTGTCAGGGCCACATCCCTGACTGATCAGTGTACTGTCAGGGCCACATCCCTGACTGATAAGTGTACTGTCAGGGTCACATCCCTGACTGATCAGTGTACTGTCAGGGCCACATCCCTGACTGATCAGTGTACTGTCAGGGCCACATCCCTGACTGATCAGTGCACTGTCAGGGCCACATCCCTGACTGATCAGTGCACTGTCAGGGCCACATTCCTGACTGATCAGTGTACTGTCAGGGCCACATCCCTGACTGATCAGTGCACTGTCAGGGCCACATCCCTGACTGATCAGTGCACTGTCAGGGCCACATCCCTGACTGATCAGTGCACTGTCAGGGCCACATCCCTGACTGATCAGGGCATTGTCAGGGCCACATCCATGACTGATCAGTGTACTGTCAGGGCCACATCTCTGACTGATCAGTGCACTGTCAGGGCCACATCCCTGACTGATCAGTGCACTGTCAGGGCCACATCCCTGACTGATAAGTGTACTGTCAGGGTCACATCCCTGACTGATCAGTGTACTGTCAGGGCCACATCCCTGACTGATCAGTGTACTGTCAGGGCCACACACATCCCTGACTGATCAGTGCACTGTCAGGGCCACATCCCTGACTGATCAGTGCACTGTCAGGGCCACATCCCTGACTGATCAGTGCACTGTCAGGGCCACATGCCTGACTGATAAGTGTACTGTCAGGGCCACATCCCTGACTGATCAGTGCACTGTCAGGGCCACATCCCTGACTGATCAATGCACTGTCAGGGCCACATCCCTGACTGATCAGTGTACTGTCAGGGCCACATCCCTGACTGATCAGTGTACTGTCAGGGCCACATCCCTGACTGATAAGTGTACTGTCAGGGCCACATCCCTGACTGATCAGTCCACTGTCAGGGTCACATCCCTGACTGATCAGTGCACTGTCAGGGCCACATCCCTGACTGATCAGTGCACTGTCAGGGCCACATCCATGACTGATCAGTGTACTGTCAGGGCCACATCTCTGACTGATCAGTGCACTGTCAGGGCCACATCCCTGACTGATCAGTGCACTGTCAGGGACACATCCCTGACTGATCAGTGCACTGTCAGGGCCACATCCCTGACTGATCCCACATCCCTGGCCACATCTCTGACTGATCCCACATCCCTGGCCACATACCTGACTGATCAGAGCACTGTCAGGGCCACATCCCTGACTGATCAGTGCACTGTCAGGGCCACATCCCTGACTGAGCAGAGCACTGTCAGGGCCACATCCCTGACTGATCAGTGCACTGTCAGGGCCACATCCCTGACTGATCAGTGTACTGTCAGGGCCACATCCCTGACTGATCAGTGTACTGTCAGGGCCACATCCCTGACTGATCCGTGCACTGTCAGGGCCACATCCCTGCCTGATCAGTGCACTGTCAGGGCCACACACATCCCTGACTGATCAGTGTACTGTCAGGGCCACATCCCTGACTGATAAGTGCACTGGCAGGGCCACATCCCTGACTGATCAGTGCATTGTCAGGGCCACATCCATGACTGATCAGTGTACTGTCAGGGCCACATCCATGACTGATCAGTGTACTGTCAGGGCCACATCCCTGACTGATCAGTGCACTGTCAGGGACACATCCCTGACTGATCCCACATCCCTGGCCACATCTCTGACTGATCCCACATCCCTGGCCACATCCCTGACTGATCAGAGCACTGTCAGGGCCACATCCCTGACTGATCAGTGCACTGTCAGGGCCACATCCCTGACTGAGCAGAGCACTGTCAGGGCCACATCCCTGACTGATCAGTGCACTGTCAGGGTCACATCCCTGACTGATCAGTGTACTGTCAGGGCCACATCCCTGACTGATCAGTGTACTGTCAGGGCCACATCCCTGACTGATCCGTGCACTGTCAGGGCCACATCCCTGATTGATCAGTGCACTGACAGGGCCACATCCCTGCCTGATCCGTGCACTGTCAGGGCCACATCCCTGACTGATAAGTGCACTGTCAGGGCCACATCCCTGACTGATCAGTGCACTGTCAGGGCCACATACATCCCTGACTGATCAGTGTACTGTCAGGGCCACATCCCTGACTGATAAGTGCACTGGCAGGGCCACATCCCTGACTGATCAGTGCACTGTCAGGGCCACATCCCTGACTGATCAGTGCACTGGCAGGGCCACATCCCTGACTGATCAGTGTACTGTCAGGGCCACATCCCTGACTGATCAGTGCACTGTCAGGGCCACATCCCTGCCTGATCAGTGTACTGTCAGGGCCACATCCCTGACTGATCAGTGCACTGTCAGGGCCACATCCATGACTGATCAGTGTACTGTCAGGGCCACATCCCTGACTGATCAGTGCACTGTCAGGGCCACATCCCTGCCTGATCCGTGTACTGTCAGGGCCACATCCCTGACTGATCAGTGCACGGTCAGGGCCACATCCCTGACTGATCAGTGTACTGTCAGGGCCACATCCCTGACTGATCAGTGCACTGTCAGGGCCACATCCCTGACTGATCAGTGTACTGTCAGGACCACATCCCTGACTGATCAGTGTACTGTCAGGGACACATCCCTGACTGATCAGTGCACTGTCAGGGCCACATCCCTGACTGATCAGTGTACTGTCAGGGCCACATCCCTGACTGATCAGTGTACTGTCAGGGCCACATCCCTGACTGATCAGTGCACTGGCGGGGCCACATCCCTGACTGATCAGTGCACTGTCAGGGCCACATCCCTGACTTATCCCACATCCCTGGCCACATTCCTGACTTATCCCTGTCTGATCAATGCAGCGTTCCGCTTGCGCTACGGTCGTGATATCCAAACTTTAGCTGAACAGAGCGGCGACGAGCGTCTCCTTCACAGCTGGACTAACCAGAAATCGCAAAATAGTCATCACCCTCCCTCAGCAGCAGTAATCACCCTCACTCAGCAGCAGTAATCACCCTCCCTCAGCAGCAGTAATCACCCTCCCTCAGCAGCAGTCATCACCCTCCCCAGTACCCAGCAGTTATTCATAAGAAAATACACATTTCATAAACGGCTGCGTAGTTTAATGTTCTAACCTTTAATCGCATTGGATCGCAGTGCATTATGAAGCAGGCATAATAAACATCGTTTCAGATGTGTGGTAGTGACTGATTGAATTATGTGCCGTGCCATACATATATAACTGTCTTGCGGTCGATCCGTCGGTTTCCGATGAGGATTATGGCTCAGCATCGGGAACTCAGGCGAGATGCAAGTATGGTGCATATTGAGTGGGCATTTCAGAAGAGGTGCTATTCCTACATGGGTCGTTCATCCAATGGAATATTATTTAGTGTCATTATTGAAGTCGGGGCACAGCAAGAAGTATTCCTGCTTAGCTTCTATCGACTGCGGAGCAATTATTATCAGGACGATTTATTCACATTATTTGTTTTCTCAATATTTTTGCACGTTCAATTTTCCACACAACAAAACTCGAGAGAACCTGTAGAGAAAATTTGTTAAATGCTTCATGGTAAAGGCCCATTTATCGATCCACAATTATGAAAGCTACATGCAATGTATGCACATCATGTTTTCTTACAAAGTCGTCGTTATGTCAAACTGTGACGGATATGCGAATCACGAAGGAAATATTAAAGCAGGGAAACACTGGGACAGTTATTCGGCTACTATATAATCGTTACATTTCTTTGTACTGAATTTGCACTCCTCGCATCGAGGTCATTAGGTATTGATATCGATTTTGTGATCGATGGAGATATGGCTTGATAACATTCAGGGAAGTAGGAACGTCACAAAAAGTGGGGGCCAGTGAAACTTTGAACTCGTCTTGAGAGAAACGCAACCCACATTGCAACATTTCTTTGCATATTTGGGCTCTTCTCGTCTTGGTGAACCTTTTGCCATCACAGATTTTCCTCGCCAAGCAAAATAAAATATTTTAGCCAAAAAAATGCCCGAAAAGTGAGAGGGCCATGGCCCCCTTGGCCACTTCTTCATACGCCTATGGACACGATTTTATGGTTAAAATGACGAAACAATGCACATACGAAATACATTGATGCGGAATAATTCAACGACTAATAACGAGGTTTAATTTCGTCCAGCTGCGAATCTTTATTTACGGAGAGGAGTTACAGAAGGAAAATAATGAATGGTGTACGCGAATTTGATTTTTCGAGTTGAAACTGATGCACAACTGATGCCACCCATTTGCAGTCGTGCGTTATCAGTAGTCCTCGTGTATGAAGCTGGAAAACGCCCAGCAGCGTACAATTAAAAGAAGATGAATGGGGAAGGTAGCCCGTGATTGTCTTTGTGCGGACAATCCGAATGACGGAGCGACGAAACAACCGACAATGTCTCCCAAATGTACAGTGTGCGGCGGCCTATAAACCCAACTCACCAAACACGAAAGCCTCCCCGCTGTGTGTTTTACCCAGGCACGTTTGGGCGAGAGCGCGACTTCCCACCCACCAAACTCCCGTGAGAGATTCCACCGCCTCCGCCTCTCTCCGCCTTCGACGATCCAGCACGCCGTTCCGCGCCGCTGAGGCGGTGCCGCCGCAGTACCGCGTCGTTCCGCGCGGCTCAGCAGACCTCGACGAACGCACCGCCTCGTCGCGTCGCGATTGTCACCGCACGGGGCGCGCCAAATCGATTTTGCGCCGCCTGCGCGCGGATAATGCACAAGCGACGACGTCTTGGTGCAGTCTCTGCGCAGGTAGGTCAGCGCACGACGCCGCGCGACGGCGGCAGCGGCGATGGCGGTTTTCGCAGGTGGTGCAGGGGCGGGCGGAGGTAGTCACAGGACATGCCATTTTTTGGTGATTACGATTTACCTGGTGCATTGTATTTTGAGTTAAAAAGAACTGATGCAAAATGGAGATGGTGTCGCAAGAATTCGTTGATCACAAAGTGTATGAGGTTTTCATACATAATCAACACACGGCATCGAGGCTTTCCAATGTGGTAAATTGTGATATGATAATAAGCCCCTTCATCCACCATTGACCATGGGAAATGTGGAGCCGGCGACAAATGTTGCTCATGCTGACGAACATTCGCAGTCACTTCAAAGCCAATAAGACTATCTACGCGAAACCTGTGCCTTCTCTCACATCAATCATCCGTCCTCTATGCAGGGGTGGAAAAGTGTTTTGAGTGGCCCCGACCAAAAGTGGCACATACAAAAATGACCCAAGCACAGCTGGGGTCATTTGTTTTGCTTCACATGAATACCCTAACACCTGGCTGGATGCTCACATCATCCCTATATTTTAACCAGCGCCGTGCCGGGGGGGGGGGGGGGTTAGACACCACCTCAGGTTTTTCGCGGATAGCGGAAAACCGGCGACGCGCAGCGCTGCCATTTTTGGCACAGCTGTTTGTGCATACACATTGTTTAAAAAAAATATCCTCGGGTCATCTTAGGTCAGGTCACCAGACCAGGGCACGTGACCCCACCTCCCAAAAAAAAACTTGTGGTCGTACTACAATACCAGTTTTGGGGTGATCGGTTTTACACTTACAGGATTGCATAAGGTCACATATATCTACAATACGCTTATCTTGGATTTGTAATATCAGGGACCTAAGGTCGGTTTAATTTCGTGACCTCTCCATTATAAGTCCAAGGGGAAATATTAAAATGCTTCCTATTCTAAGAAGACGCAAGATAGCAGCCTAATTCCTTCTGGATCATGTTATTATAGAACATTCTTGATGACCTATGTGCAATTTTTGTTCAGTGACCCATACAGGGTCAGTCGAGGTCATCCGAGGTCACCAACAGTTGTATGTCAATAACTCTCGACATAATGACGATAGATAAATGAAACCGACATCAATGCGTTTATCTCGTCGCGGCACGTCTTCCCATATGCAACATGACCTACTTGAGTCACCAGCACCTGACCTTGACCTGAGGTCACATTTGTAAGTTGAGCCTTGTCGTTATTAGGTAAAAAGTTATTCGTGATAAACGTTTTTTAAATAGCTTTTTTGACATTTGATGAGCTCTGGAGCCTAAACTTTTGACCTGAGCTCAAATTTGAGGACATCGTGGCGATTGCATTTTTCAAGAGCTTTCCATTGCTTTGGATCTGTTTGTTCTTAGCTATCATAGTTCCTGTGATATCTAGGGGTTTCTGGATCGAAGTCCTAAAACTTGAAAATTTGACCTTCGATGACCTCTGGTGACCTCAATATTGACTTAAGGAAAAACATTGAAAGTACCTTCAAATGTGCTTGTCGAAAGATTTTGAACGCTTTTTTCCACGCCTTTCTTTCCACGCCTCTTTTCGTCTTCGAGTTTAAGGGGAAGGGCCCCAGGACAGTGAAATCCACTGTCCTGACAGTGGACCTCCATTGAAAATGCACTAGCATCTCCGCCCGCCCCCGGGGGAATCGACTGTCCGGATTTCCCGCGTCGTGCCGGGGCTGGGGCGTTTAGACGCCCCCCTAACGTTTTTCGAGGATAGCAAAAAAAACGGCTACGCGCAGCGCCGCCGTTTTTGGCACAGCTGTTAAGGCATCAATTGCCTACATATTGTTAAAAAAATCACAAAGGGTCATATCAGGTCAGATCACCAGGCCAGGTCACGTGACCCCACCTCCAAAAAAGTGTGCGGTCGTACCAGTCATAGTTTTTGGCCAATCAATTTCGTACTTACAGGATTTCATAAGGGTAATAGTACCTACATTTCGTTTATCTCGGATTTGTGTATATCGGTGACCTAAGGTCGGGTCAATTTCGTGACCTCCTCAGTATAAGTCAATGGGGAAATATTCCAATGCTTCCTATTCTGAGGATACGCATATCAGCCCAATTTAATGTAATTTGTTATTATTGGCAATCAAGAGCTGAAACGCAACTGCTAATACAAAAGTAAATGTATATGCATACTGACGTGATGAAGATGATGATTAAGTGAATAATACATCTGAAGTTGTTTTGACGATCAGTATTTTTAAGGACATGATCGCTTAGTAAATTTTCACAGAAATGACATAGTAATGATTTTTGCTGGCATTTTGATCCCCGAGTACTTCATGAGAAGGAGCATTTTGTTCCCGACCTTATCCATAAGGACAGAACACTTTACCACCCCTGCCTCTATGCAAAACTGAAGCCATTTCGTTGAAGATTCAGATTTGAAATATTTGAACAGCGAGAAAAATCTCACCGACATACCATGACGGCATCATTTTTTTAGTCTGGGCACGATCATAATTTGGCAAAATCAATTATTGTGAATTAACCCGGGTTAAACACTAAAATGAATTCCGTAAAATCGAAACTCATAATTACTACCAATTCGCAATTATTTTAGACGAAACATGTAAGTCCAAATGAAATGCAATCAATCGCATCAAAAAGGCACTTATATCCTTTAAAAAAAAGTTCGCAAAAGTAGTAGAGACAAATATTTTCGTCTAAAATCACAGAATGCGCGACTTACGCACCGTAGTTGTGTGGCGAATATGTTGTACAGCGGTGGTGCTATTGCAATGGACTAGTTGCAGGCTACCTAGCCTACTGTTCTTATGCATTTGATAAAAAGCAAATGAATAACGAATATTTTCTAGGGTGTCACTTTCCTAAAAATTCCTCCGAATTGTCAGTATCTAAAAAAAAGTATATTTATGTTATTTATAATTCTGCTCTCCGATTGGTCGTGACGTCAGATGACAATAGTTCAGGCGATCAAATTTACCTGAGGTATGTCTTGAGCAACTTGGTTGACACATTTCTTTTAATATAGAAGTTCAACAGAAAAATAAACAGCATACTTATCACACGGAAATTAAAGCACGTGAAACGGAGAATTTAATCGGATCTCATTTAATTTGTAATCACGCGGCATCACAGAAATAAGTATAAAACCAGCAAAACGCCTTTTTGGGCGACGACCGAGCGGGCGCGATCTGGTAAAGCTAAATTAAGGTACACGTTTTATTCGCAATCAATGACAACATTCAGAGCAAGTTCCTAAACAATCAGACGTTTCGACATACAGCTTCAGGCAAACTAAGAGTCTCTTAGTTTGCCTGAAGCTGATTGTGATTGCTTGACTTTGTATTAATGTCTTTGTGTCTAATGTCTAATGTCTTTATAATTTAAATATTGATAATTTACATTGACGAAGACACCCTGTATGTCGAAACGTCTGTTTGTTTAGGAACTTGCTCTGAATGTTGTCATTGATTGTGAATAAAACTATCATGTCTGATACATTAACCCGCGAGTTACTGGGTATATTTCATAACGCGACTTACTGGGGGGGGGGGCTATTGTTTGCCCCCCCCCCTCTGATCTCCGGAACTACTGGACCGAATGTAAAAATTCAAACGGCATTCGATAGCCCTGTTATATTTATCGAGGAAAACATAATATTGTTGACCTCAGGATCACCGATGACGTCACAGGTCAGGTCAAGTACAAAATGTTTGACCGTGTCAAAAGGTCTCTATGGATGGAATTGTCGCGCAAAATTGCGATATTTAACGCATAAACCGTTGATAAATCGGTATGATCCGTGTGTCTGACACTTCTAAGTACCTTTCTAAGCTGTTTATGACCTTGGGTCAGGTCAAGGTCATCCGAGGTCACGAGGTCAGACTGCAGATTACGGTCATTAGGCGTTGTAACACGTGTTTATGGGTTTGTTTTTCGTCTAGAACGCGAAAAAATGACCTTAGAACATTGTTCGTTCCATATAAATAGAAGTAAAAAGCAAAAATGGAAATGCGTTTTTTGTCATAGTAATGCTGTGAGAAGTGGTCGATTTTTGTCATTTAAAGGTCATAACTCGGTCATTTTTAAAGATATCAACTTTAAATTTGGTACACATATTCACCGCATACGTCTCAATCACATCTATTCCAGTTTCTTTGATAATTCTGATTTTTTCTTGAAAATTTTGTTTTAAAAAAAGTGTCTTTGGATTTCTCAAAATTTTGAATTTCAAAAATACTCACAAATCCGAGATAGCAGTTTGATAGCCCAGTCTATTATCAGTAATTTGATTTAATACAATTTAGTTTATCTCAAATATCGTATCTTTGAAAGCGTTTTCCGCAAACCATTATTTTGCAACAAAAACCGAAGAACATGACGTCACTCTGACGTCATTCCCGATTGACCTATCATAACCTCATATTTTTCCTTTTGCCAACATGTGTAGAATTGATGTGAAAGAAGGTACTGCATATTGGGTGACGATACCAGTGTTAGTTTAGGAGTTATTGCAAAATAACGGGAGGAGGGGGGGGGGGAAATAGCCCCTCCCCCAGTAACTCACGGGTTAATAGATGACCAGGAGTACCCCGCACTCAAACCAGGCGACGCACAAAACCTTACGTTAACACCAGATAAAATTAAGATAAATGTCACTGCACTCTCTGCTAAGAAATGGAAGCAAACATAAAAAGCAAAAGAGAGGCAGTTGGGTGTTGACATGGTCAGGTAAAGAAGGCAAAAAGTAGTCATTCCTGAAAGCAGCGAATGACTGTCCCCACAACTACGCCCCAAGATAGTACTTGCACACATTTTCACACATTTACAGAGTTAGCAAGGGTGTCCATTCATTCATCCATTCATACATTCAAGTGATCGGGCAGGTTCTGGTCATGGTCAAGCATATGGTCATTTGCTGGAGACCGGTGAGACTTCCCAGCTAAGCAAGGCTTGTTGCTGGTCGGCCTCGCCGGCTCCAGCACCGTTTTTTGTTATATTTGTAATGGTCGGGTGTGTCGATGGCCACGTGGTTGAGCCGACCCAGCTTCCACAGCATCTTGGGCACACCCAAGTCGCCGGCGTCTCCGTGGGCGGCGCGGCTGAGCGGTACGACCACCGTCCGTGCCACCAGAGCCATATGTGCCGCCAACCTCTGCCAGGCAGCCCTGCCCAGCTTGAGCGCCATCTCAGTAGTTCACGCGCGGGGTGCCCTCCTGGAGGTCACACTCGGCCACGGCGCCCCCGTTCAGCAGCTGTCGTTTGTTCTCCCGCAGCAGCTGCTCCCGCTGCGGCTTGATCTTGGTCAGGAACGTGTAGGCGCGCCAGCCGCAGCAGACCAGACACACCCCAGTAACTCCCATGCAAGTGTAAACACCCGCCCGGTGAAGCGTGTCTCCAAGTGTCTTAGATGGTGACTTTATCATGCTACCTCTGCATATCACACATCATCGGCGGGCCCTCATAGCGCGCAGGTCGACCAGCACATCCCTGAAGCTGAGTCGCTGGTGGTTCTTGAACTGCTGTTTGATCGTCCACCATCGGCTACGGAGCCACTGCGGCGATCAGACGGAGTTGTGCGGCCAGGCCTCGGTCAGAGAGCTCCAGTCAATGACGCCCTCCTCGGTCAGCTGAGACCCGAATAGTACGTCGATGAGCCGCTGGTCGTTCCCACGGGTACACTCGTCACCTTCCATCGTCTTACAGCTGAGGTTGTTCAGTCATTGGCTGCGACACTGCTTCTCCGACCGATTGATCACCGTGCCACTCATCCTATATTAAATTAAATTCGTATATCTTGGCAGCTTCGCTTGATATCGCCATCGCATCCTCTGCAACATAAAGATTCCGCCCACCAGATCGCCACACGAGGACAATCCAAGGTGCGGCGGTCAAGCCATACCCTTCTCCACCCCACTTAGCCTAGTTATCTATTACCTTTTTCGATTCCTCTCCACAAACCTTCCAATAAGTACAGAGACACCCCCACCCCCAGACACACACCACCCCCGGGAGAGCCAGAAGGCCAGAGGGAGAGGCCCGTGCAAGGACAGGCCTGTGGCCCGGGCCCACACCCACAACCAGCAGGATCCCACCGGGGTCCTGCTGGTTGTGCTGGCATATATATATATATATATATATATATATATATATATATATATATATATATATATCTATCTATCTATCTATCTATCTATCTATCTATCTATCTATCTATCTATCTATCTATCTATCTATCTATCTATCTATCTATCTATCTATCTATCTATCTATCTATCTATCTATCTATCTATCTATCTATCTATCTATCTATCTATCTATCTATCTATCTATCTATCTATCTATCTATCTATCTATCTATCTATCTATCTATCTATCTATCTATCTATCTATCTATCTATCTATCTATCTATCTATCTATCTATCTATCTATCTATCTATCTATCTATCTATCTATCTATCTATCTATCTATCTATCTATCTATCTATCTATCTATCTATCTATCTATCTATCTATCTATCTATCTATCTATCTATCTATCTATCTATCTATCTATCTATCTATCTATCTATCTATCTATCTATCTATCTATCTATCTATCTATCTATCTATCTATCTATCTATCTATCTATCTATCTATCTATCTATCTATCTATCTATCTATCTATCTATCTATCTATCTATCTATCTATCTATCTATCTATCTATCTATCTATCTATCTATCTATCTATCTATCTATCTATCTATCTATCTATCTATCTATCTATCTATCTATCTATCTATCTATCTATCTATCTATCTATCTATCTATCTATCTATCTATCTATCTATCTATCTATCTATCTATCTATCTATCTATCTATCTATCTATCTATCTATCTATCTATCTATCTATCTATCTATCTATCTATCTATCTATCTATCTATCTATCTATCTATCTATCTATCTATCTATCTATCTATCTATCTATCTATCTATCTATCTATCTATCTATCTATCTATCTATCTATCTATCTATCTATCTATCTATCTATCTATCTATCTATCTATCTATCTATCTATCTATCTATCTATCTATCTATCTATCTATCTATCTATCTATCTATCTATCTATCTATCTATCTATCTATCTATCTATCTATCTATCTATCTATCTATCTATCTATCTATCTATCTATCTATCTATCTATCTATCTATCTATCTATCTATCTATCTATCTATCTATCTATCTATCTATCTATCTATCTATCTATCTATCTATCTATCTATCTATCTATCTATCTATCTATCTATCTATCTATCTATCTATCTATCTATCTATCTATCTATCTATCTATCTATCTATCTATCTATCTATCTATCTATCTATCTATCTATCTATCTATCTATCTATCTATCTATCTATCTATCTATCTATCTATCTATCTATCTATCTATCTATCTATCTATCTATCTATCTATCTATCTATCTATCTATCTATCTATCTATCTATCTATCTATCTATCTATCTATCTATCTATCTATCTATCTATCTATCTATCTATCTATCTATCTATCTATCTATCTATCTATCTATCTATCTATCTATCTATCTATCTATCTATCTATCTATCTATCTATCTATCTATCTATCTATCTATCTATCTATCTATCTATCTATCTATCTATCTATCTATCTATCTATCTATCTATCTATCTATCTATCTATCTATCTATCTATCTATCTATCTATCTATCTATCTATCTATCTATCTATCTATCTATCTATCTATCTATCTATCTATCTATCTATCTATCTATCTATCTATCTATCTATCTATCTATCTATCTATCTATCTATCTATCTATCTATCTATCTATCTATCTATCTATCTATCTATCTATCTATCTATCTATCTATCTATCTATCTATCTATCTATCTATCTATCTATCTATCTATCTATCTATCTATCTATCTATCTATCTATCTATCTATCTATCTATCTATCTATCTATCTATCTATCTATCTATCTATCTATCTATCTATCTATCTATCTATCTATCTATCTATCTATCTATCTATCTATCTATCTATCTATCTATCTATCTATCTATCTATCTATCTATCTATCTATCTATCTATCTATCTATCTATCTATCTATCTATCTATATATATATATATATATATATATATATATATATATATATATATATATATATATATATATATATATATATATATATATATATATATATATATATATATATATATATATATATATATATATATATATATATATATATATATATATATATATATATATATATATATATATATATATATATATATATATATATATATATATATATATATATATATATATATATATATATATATATATATATATATATATATATATATATATATATATATATATATATATATATATATATATATATATATATATATATATATATATATATATATATATATATATATATATATATATATATATATATATATATATATATATATATATATATATATATATATATATATATATATATATATATATATATATATATATATATATATATATATATATATATATATATATATATATATATATATATATATATATATATATATATATATATATATATATATATATATATATATATATATATATATATATATATATATATATATATATATATATATATATATATATATATATATATATATATATATATATATATATATATATATATATATATATATATATATATATATATATATATATATATATATATATATATATATATATATATATATATATATATATATATATATATATATATATATATATATATATATATATATATATATATATATATATATATATATATATATATATATATATATATATATATATATATATATATATATATATATATATATATATATATATATATATATATATATATATATATATATATATATATATATATATATATATATATATATATATATATATATATATATATATATATATAT
>JAXIVJ010001681.1:5000-87500 GCA_036785665.1 Chirona hameri
ATGCCATAGTGCATCACCTAAATACAATAACGAACCTAATTACATGGTTTTACATTTACACAGTTTTAAATAAAATTCGCGTTTCTGGGTCGACTAAGTAATGTTGTGAAAGCACATTTGAAATTCAAACGGGTTTCACGTGCTCTAATCGCCGTCTGTGCTATACCATGGGGACGCTCCACTGTCATACAGGTGTAGCACACCGAGGGCATTAACCTGTCGGTTAATGGTTGGGCCCATCTTCCGGATGTAGACGGCCTCCAGGACCTGCAGTCGCCGTGGGCGTTATCCGCGCATACACACACCGTGCCCTGAAGCCTTGATCCTCGTGGGAACTATTGAACAGTGAGATAAGACGCATTACACAACTACTAGTGAACAACAGCTATCCAATTTATCTGATAGATGCCGTCACAAACAAGACCATCTCCGCCTACTTCGACCGACAGACCAAACAGGATACATCAGACGCTGCCCCGCACATCACGACCACCACGCACAAACTGTACTACAAGAACCAGATGTCGCCATCGTATGGAAATGATGAAAAGGCGCTGAAATCTATCCTCAAACGTAACATCAAAGTTAATAATCAACCCGACAAGCTTCAACTGATCATATACTACAAAAGCTCAACTACTAAATCTCTCATCCTCCGAAACAACACGTCCAACGACCCTTCATGCTGAAGAAAACTAACTTCATATACCATTATACATGCCGGAAAGGAGACTGCGCGCTCCTCGCCAAAAATGGATATATTGGACAAACAACTACTACTCTCAGCAGGAGGATAACTATACACCTGCAGCAAGGCGGAATTTTAAACGCACAACGCCAGCCATCATCCCGACGACCGACTAACCAGAAAGGACATTACCGACAACATCACCATACTGAAGGAGGAAAACGACCCAAGGCGACTGCAGGTCCTGGAGGCCGTCTACATCCGGAAGATGGGCCCAACCATTAACCGACAGGTTAATGCTCTCGGTGTGCTGCATCTGTATGACAGTAGAGCGTCCCCATGGCATAGCACAGACGGCGATTAGAGCGCGTGAAACCCGTTTCAATTTCAAATGTGCTTTCACAACATTACTTAGTCGACCCAGAAACGCGAATTTTATTTTAAACTGTGTAAATGTAAAACCATGTAATTAGTTGCTTATTTATTTAGTATGTACAATGCCATTGAGAATGTGTTATGCAACACGAAACGTTTGGCGAACCTATCTATTTTATCTGATTGTGATGACGAACATCGGCGAAATACTATTCCGACATCAAGAAGCTGGCAGGAAACTGACACGAAACATTGAATCTCTCAACAAAAAGATTAGCAACGCGAAACTTTCCGTCTTGTTTAACGAAACATGCATATCAAACAACTTGCTTCCAAACTTTACAAATATATATATATATATATATATATATATATATATATATATATATATATATATATATATATATATATATATATATATATATATATATATATATATATATATATATATATATATATATATATATATATATATATATATATATATATATATATATATATATATATATTTATATATATATATATATATATATATATATATATATATATATATATATATATATATATATATATATATATATAGTAGTTGTTTTTCAATTTGGAAAGGCGTGAGATGTGATTATACAAGGAGTGGGAAGGAGTGGGATGTGATTATACAAAAGCATTAAGTGAATTGTGTTTGGTAAGTTTCTACTCTAGGTCCTTTGAAAAGCTTGGCTTTCCGTGAAGCATGGATTGTCACATGTTGTATGAATATGAACCTTTTAATGAATATGAACCTAATAACTGCAGATAAATGTATACAAGCAAACAAAGTTGAAGTAAAATTATTATTACCTGAAGATACATGTTTTAAATAAATATTTTCAAGGGAAATGCTAGCATGTGTTATGACTTATGAGGAATGAAACAGCATGCTTGCCAATTCACATGCAGTTGTGTTAGGTAGTGGGTGACGGGTGTCATCGCGCAGCCAATATATCATATGTTAAATCATTCCCGAGTCCTGAATCCTGAACAAAGTCAAGGACGGAAAAGTTAGAGAAGTCATATGCCCCTCCAACTTTGGTCAGATAAAATTGATTTCTTACTTTGTATGTATTTATGTAATATGTATTATGCTGCAAATGAATATGAAATTATTGAGGTCACATTTTTCCATCCTGTCTTGTTTGCAGCTTCCGGCCCTCCACCACTTTGTTTTGTAAATATATTTCGTTCGTTTTTTTCACAATTATACCGCCTTTTTGGAAACTGTACATGTGTATTTTATGATGTTAAACAAAGCTATTTTTGCCAGTGTGTTATCTACATAAATGAGTATAAAAGTTGCAAATCGGTCAAATTTTGGACATTTTTCCCTTCAACTCACAGCGGTCGGTATTTGGTCAACCAAAATGCCTCCCATTCGGTAGCGGTTGGTATCGATTAGGATTTTTTTTTTTGGAAAATGACATCACTAGACTGGTACCCCTACACAAGGCTGGTGACCGCAATCTAGCGAGTAACTATAGACCGATCTCACTCCTCCCAGTCATGTCAAAAATCGCCAAACGCGTCGTGCGGACCCAGCTGAGTAATTATTTGACCTCGAGGCACTTGCTAAATGACTGCCAGTACGCATATCGCCGCGGCCATTCACGGAAGACGCCGTGCTCGACGCTGTCTCATGGACAGCCGGTAAAATCGATAACGGCCAGCTAGCGTCGATAACTACGATTGACCTTAGCAAGGCATTTGACAGCGTGGATCATGGCGTCCTCCTGAGGAAGCTGGCATGGTATGGCGTTCCATCCCACTGGTTCCGTAGCTATCTCAGCGGTCGTGGGCAGATGATTCGGGATGGCTCCAAGGTCCGGTCGGTAAATTTCGGTGTCCCGCAGGGATCTATAATTCGACCGATACTTTTCAGTCTCGTCGAAGCTGACCTCCCGAACTTCCTTTCCCATGGTCGTATGTTATGCTACGCAGATGACACTCAGCTTCACGACAGCTCGCCGCCTGGCAGTGACAGCTTGCTTCAACTCAAAATTCGCCTTGATGAGTCAATAGCATCGATGCACAACTGGTTCAAAACAAACTCTCTGAAAACGAACGCTTCCAAAATTGACTTTATTTTACTCGGCACCAAACCCTCTACGAAAAGCTGCGAACTTCCACTTCGATTTTTCTGGCAGCTCTTTCGAGTCATCTGACGCAATCAAATTGTTGGGAGTGACTGTGGACCAGGCACTGACCTGGGATCAGCATATCTCTGTAATTGTGCGCCGATGCTACTGCATCCTCGTGTCCCTCAGCAAATTTCGACGTCACTTTTCTACTGAAGCCCTCAGCACAATCATTCAGGCCCACGTTTTTTTTTCCCAGATCATAAATTGCCTGCCTATTTGGGGCGGAGCAGCTGATTATCAGTTAAACCGCGTCCAAAAGGTTATTAACTTCGCAGCTCGTGTAGTGACCGGCGTACGCCGCCGCGATCACATCACTCCTGCCTTAAACTCCCTGCACTGGTCAAGGATCGGCGAGCTGGTCGAGGAGCGCGACTGCCTGAAGGTGTACCGTGCTCGTAATGATGCCGACGCCCCCGCGGTCGTCCGGTCGATGTTTACGCGGCGATACCGGCTACACGTGTTTGGTATTAATCTGCTCTGAGATGCAATCCTGCTAATAGTCCTGCTTTCTGCACCTTGGTCTTTTGCTCTGTTTATATTTTGAACTCGGCGTTTTAGCGATGGTTTTGCGTGTATAACGGTGTTTGACCACTTGCCTGATTATACTGTGCTTTATTTCTTATTCGTTGCCATTTGTCTTTAAATTTGGCTGTGTTTATAACTATACGTTTCTTGTCTTACATTGTGCTTGGTCATTGTGCTTGTGTCCTGAAAGAACTGTGCTCGCACGGATGGACATTAAAATACATGAACATGAACATGAACATGAACATGCCCCCTGCCCCCCCCCCCCCCCCCTCCCTACCCCTGGATCCGCCACTGCTCATACTGTTTGAGAAAGGATATAGCCTGGGCCCTAGGATACCATTGGTCTTTAATAAAGACCAATGGACTCTTTAGGGAGAGACAGAAAAATGCATGTGCTTCGTGACCAAACAGTATCCGATAATGCGTGGCAACAAATGTTTTGTTCGTATTCTTAGTGCTTCCAGGGGACTGTTTCGCACTTGCTTCCAAATCGGTGCACACGAGTAGGCGCAACCGCTGGCGGCCTACTTCAATTACACACGCGTGGCAGACCTGTCGAATCTTTCTTCCAACAAGTGCAATTAGCACTTGTAATTACGGGCATTGGATAGCATAACGCACTCCTGGGCGAGCTCCTCCCAACCCCAATCCTCCGATCACATTCGCTCCGACATCACTCTCCTACTTGTGCGGCTTTTAAATCGCTGAGCCCTGTGAGAATAGTGTGTGGGTGTAGGGGGCTGACAAACTTCGCAGCCGGTGCGGCCCGGAGACCGTCGCGCGACCCGGGAACAGGATACATTCTTCCCGCCGGCAACACCAGGAAACGACCAGCAACACCAACACAGCCGGCAACACCAGGAAACGGCTAGCAACACCAGGAAACGGCCAGCAACACCAACACAGCCGGCAACACCAGGAAACGGCCTGCAACACCAATACAGCCGGTAACACCAGGAAACGGCCAGCAACACCAACACAGCCGGCAACACCAGTAAACGGTCAGCAACACCAACACAGCCGGCAACACCAGGAAACGGAAAGTAACACCAACACAGCCGGCAACACCAGGAAACGGAAAGCAACACCAACACAGCCGGCAACACCAGGAAACGGCAAGCAACACCAACACAGCCGGCAACACCAGGAAACGGTCATGCCGTGAGAGGCGTCAACGGCCAGAAGTTTGCGTCTGATCGGCCGCCGCCGCGATACTTTGCCTGCTGGTGTTCCCACGTGTATCCCGTGAAGTGTGGAACTTTGGCACTTTGTCTGCCGGATGCTGACCAAAGTGTCTGGACACATAGACGATGTTTGGGGATAAAATGTGATGACGTAGTTGGTAAAATAGGTTTGAAGGCATGCACAGAGTACGAATCGCAAAATGGCATAAGGGTATGAACTAATAAATAAAATAAAATAAAATGGTAAGAAATCAAAACGCCAAAGCCAGACATTGATTCCATGTTTAATGAAGGCCTGTGACAACAATATTAAATACAGCAACACACTTATTCAGCGTCTCAAATACTTAACAAACAAAAAACGACTTGATTACTAAAAAAAAACTAATATATCAGCATCTACTGAATTGTCTTTACACTAGCCAGCACGTTAAAAGTGGTTGCAAATGCCCTGCCCGGCAGTGACCACTGACCGTTCCTCCAGTAGCCGGCCTAGAGTGGCCGATTTCTGTCTCTCCAGTGACCGATAACCGTCTCTCCTTACTGTCTCTCCAGTGACCGACAACCGTCTCTCCTTACTGTCTCTCCAGTGACCGACAACCGTCTCTCCTTACTGTCTCTCCAGTGACCGACAACCGTCTCTCCTTACTGTCTCTCCAGTGACCGACAACCGTCTCTCCTTACTGTCTCTCCAGTGACCGACAACCGTCTCTCCTTACTGTCTCTCCAGTGACCGATAACCGTCTCTCCTTACTGTCTCTCCAGTGACCGACAACCGTCTCTCCTTACTGTCTCTCCAGTGACCGACAACCGTCTCTCCTTACTGTCTTTTTAGTGACCGACAACCGTCTCTTCTTACTGTTTATCCAGTGACCGACAACCGTCTCTCCTTACTGTCTCTCCAGTGACCGACAATCGTCTCTCCTTACTGTCTCTCCAGTGACGGACAACCATCTCTCCTTACTGTCTTTACAGTGACCGCTAACCGTCTCTCCTTACTGTCTTTTCAGTGACCGCTAACCGCCTCTCCTTACTGTCTCTAAAGGTGACCGACAACCGTCTCTCCTTACTGTGTTTTCAGTGACCGCTAACCGTCTATCCTTACTGTCTTTGCAGTGGCCGCTAACCGTCTCTCCTTACTGTCTCTCCAGTGACGGATAACCGTCTCTCCTTACTGTCTCTCCAGTGACCGACAACCTTCTCTCCTTACTGTCTCTCCAGTGACCGACAACCGTCTCTCCCTACTGTCTCTACAGGGACCGACAACCGTCTCTTCTTACTGTCTCTCCAGTGACCGACAACCGTCTCTGCTTACTGTCTCTCCAGTGACCGACAACCGTCTTGCCTTACTGTCTCTCCAGTGACCGGCAACCGTCTCTCCTTACTGTCTGTTTAGTGACGGACAACCGTCTCTCCTTACTGTCTCTAAAGGTGACCGACAACCGTCTCTCCTTACTGTCTCTCCAGTGACCGACAACCGTCTCTTCTTACTGTCTCTCCAGTGACGGACAACTGTCTCTCCTTACTGTCTTTTCAGTGACCGACAACTGTCTTCCCTTACTGTCTTTTCAGTGACCGACAACTATCTCTCCTTACTGTATCTCCAGTGACCGAAAACCGTCGCTCCTTACTGTCTCTCCAGTGACCGACAACCGTCTCTCCTTACTGTCTCTCCAGTGACCGACAACCGTCTATCTTTACTGTCTCTCCAGTGACGGACAACCATCTCTCCTTACTGTCTTTTTAGTGACCGACAACCGTCTCTTCTTACTGTCTCTCCATTGACCGACAACCGTCTCTTCTTACTGTCTCTCCAGTGACCGACAACCGTCTCTCCTTACTGTCTCTCCAGTGACGAATAACCATCTCTCCTTACTGTCTATCCAGTGACCGACAACCATCTCTCCTTACTGTCTCTAAAGGTGACCGACAACCGTCTCTCCTTACTGTCTTTTCAGTGACCGCTAACCGTCTCTCCTTGCTGTCTCTCCAGTGACGAATAACCATCTCTCCTTACTGTCTATCCAGTGACCGACAACCGTCTCTCCTTATTGTCTTTTCAGTGACCGCTAACCGTCTCTCCTTACTGTCTTGTCAGTGACCGCTAACCGTCTCTCCTTACTGCACAAGGCAGAATGGCTTGGTACCGCATACGTTTTTTTTATTCTCCAAAATCACTTAGCGAACCCATTCCACCACCATCGCCTTCCCTTTAACCCACCAAAGGTGCACAATTCAAGACTTGATTCCTCCGACTCACCGTTTGCCCTCAGGTCGCCTGGAAAAGCGCTATTATCCATTTAACGAGCCGTCCAAATACGTATTCGTTGTTTACCGATTGATTGTGTTCAAACTTATATCAAATGTTGGTGTATATGAGTATATTCGAAACCTTAAAGCATTTCTTGCTGATGTTAATCGCTTGACCTCTGGAGGTCATAGAGTGCCTGCATGGTCAAATATCGGGTACCGCATAACTTTTTTCCTAAAGTACTTAGCGAAGTTTTTTCAACGGCTAAATATTCCCACCAGCCTATAGATGGTGCTCAAAGAGCGATCTAACCCCTTCGGGTCATTGTTTGACTTCAGGCCATGGCATAAGTTAACGTTATGGCACACGCCAGAATGGCGCGGTACCGCATACGTTTTTCCCAAAATCAATTAGAAAAACCATTCCACCACCATTGCCTTACCTTTAACCCACCGAAGGTGCACAATTCAAGACTTGACCCCCGCGTCACCGTTTGATCTCAGGTATTGTATAATAACGAACAATCCACACGAATGTGGTTTTTACCGTTCTGAGTCAATAAAGGGATAAACATGGGATAAGACATGACATAGTAAAACATGCGCACATATGTACACATACGTCCACACCGAAATCCAAACACAATCAGACATTTGCTGGCAGGAGTCGGCGCTTCAGCTGTCTTTTAAATTGTCTGACAGACATATCATTGAACTCGCGTGACAGCTCGTTCATACCATGCGCAGCGCGGTAGGCGAAGCGCCTCTTGCCAGTCTCCGTCCTAACCCGCGGTAGGAATAGGAGCCGGTCCTGCCTAGTGTGTCGCGAGTGGGCAGGCCTGTCACAGTGGGTCACGAATATCACGACGAGACTCTCCGGCTCAGCGGTGCGGCGGACTTTGTGGAGAAGGCAGAGGGTTTGGTAGAGGACGAGGTTGGGAGCATCCAGTCACCCCAGCGCGTCACGCACACCAGAAACGCGGTTGTGCTTGCGTTTTCCGGAAACGACTCGGGCAGCGAAGTTGATGAGCTTCTGAATGCGGTGTAGGTTTTTGGCGGAGCCGCTGCCGTACACGACCAGGCAGTAACGGATGTGTGAGACCACGAGGGAGGTGACGATTTCGGGGATGATTTATGGAGGGAGGAAATGGCGGATGTGGGATAGGCTGACTAGGATTCCGCAGCACTTGCGAGAGAGGGCGGACACATGAGCGTCCCAGGTGAGGTTTTGATCAAAGACGACGCCAAGGTTGCGTGCCTCGGAACGGAGAGCCAAAGAAGTATCGCGAAATTTGATGGTGAATTGAGGAAGGGAGCGAAAATTTTGTCGTGTGCCGAGGGTAAGGAGTTCGAACTTCGTTACGCTAACTTTAAGACCATTGCAAAGAAAGTAATCTCCGATAGCAGAGAGAGCCAACTCCATGCGAGCGATAAGCGCAGGCAAGCAATATTTTGGTTCCGAAATCATGACCTGAGTATCATCGGCGTATTGCACCACAAGCGCATCAGCCGCATGAAGACTCAGGGCATTTGCAAACGCGCAGAAAAGAATGGGGCCGAGAGATGAGCCCTGAAAGACTCCTTGCTGTATGGAACGCGGGGCGGAAATCTTGACCTTGCCATCAGAGCCAGTGAAGCTAACACTCACCGTGCAACACTCACTGTGTGTGACCGTGCAAGTAATTTTGGAACCATGAAGTATCTATATTGAGGGTCTGAAGTTTGTCTAGAAGTTTACCGTGGTGAATAACGTCAAAGCATTGCTAAGGTCGATTAAGCAAAGAAGCGATATTTTGCCTGAGTCCATGGCCGAAAGCATATGGTCACTGATACAGGTGAGCGCCGTCTCTGTTGAGTGCCGCGGGCGGAACCGTGTTGGGTGGGAGCAAGAAGATGGTTGGATGAAAGGTAATAGTAGAGCTGGCGTTGGACTGCTCGCTCTGCTATCTTGGCGATAACCGGAAGTATTGAAATGGGACGAAAGTTGGATGGATTTGAAGGGTCCCCGGTTTTATGGATGGGGTACACCAGGGAGTGTTTCCAGGAGGATGGTATGTCGTTGGTCGTGATGCAGGAGTTGACGAGGAAAAGAAGGACGTGACCTATGGAGTTAAAGGCGAGCTTCAGGATGCGGATGCAAAGTCCGTCAGCACCAGGTCACCTGGAAAGGCGCTAATATCCATTTAACGAGCCGTCTAAATACGTATTTGTTGTTTACCGATCGATCGTGTTCAAACTTATACCAATTGTTGGTGTTGATGAGTATATTGGAAACCTAAACATAATTATCGCTGAGGTCAATCGCTTGACCTCGGGAGGTCATAGAGTGCATGCGAGGTCAAATATCGGGTACCGCATAACATTTGTTCTAAGGTACTTCACGAAGTTTTTGTCAGCGGCTAAATATTCCCACCAGCCTATAGATGGTGCACAAAGAGCGACCTAACCCCTTCAGGTCATCGTTCGACTTCAGGTCATGGCATAAGTTAACGTTATGGCACACGGAAGAATGGCGCAGTATCGCATAAGTTTTCTCCAAAATCACTTAGAGAACCCATTACACCACCATCGCCTTCCCTTTTACCCACCGAAGGTGCACAACTCAAGACTTGATTCCTCCGACTCACCGTTTGACCTCAGGTCGCCTGAAAAGACGCTAATATTCATTTAACGAGCCGTGCAAATACGTATTCGTTGTTTACTAATCGATTGTGTTCAAACTTATACGACATGGTGGTGTCTATGAGTATATTCGAAACCTAAAAACATTTCTCGCTGTGGTCAATCACTTCACTTCGGGAAGTCATAGAGTGCCTGCGAGGTCAAATCTCGGGTACCGCATAACTTTCCCTAACGTACTTACCGAAGTTTTTCAACGGCTAAATATTCCCACCAGCCTGTAGATGGTGCACAAAGAGTGATCTAACCAACCCTGGTCAACGGTTGACTTCTGGTCACAACATAAGTTACCATTATGGCCTATTGGAGAATGACGGTGTAGCGCATAACGTTTTTCCAAAAATAACTTAGAGAAACTATTCTACCACCATCGCCTTCCCTTTAACCCACCGAAGGTAAGTTTGGAGACAAGCGGTCGGTAAACAACGAATACGTATTTGGACGGCTCGTTAAATCGATATTAGCGTCTTTCTAGGTGACCTGAGGTCAAACGGTTACGCGGATGGGTGAAGTCTTGAGTTGTGCACCTTTGGTTGGTTAAAGGGAAGGCGATGGTGATCGAATGAGTTCTCTAAGTGATTTTTGGGAAAACTTATGCGGTACCGCGCCATTCTGCCGTGTGCCATAACGTTAACTTATGCCATGACCTGAAGTCAAACAATGGCCTGAAGGGCTTAGGTAGCTCTTTGTGCACCATCTATGGTCTTTTGTGAATATTAAGCTATTGGGCTGATTCCCCTAAGTCGTTTAGGAAAAAGTTATTCGGTACTCGAGACTTGCCCTCGCAGGCACTCTATGACCTCCTGAGGTAAGCGATTAACTTCAGCGAGAAATGATTTTAGGTTTTAAATATACTCATCAACACGAACATTTGATATACGTTTGATCACAATCGATCAGTAAAAAACGAATACGTATTTTGACGGCTCGTTAAATGGATATTAGTGCGTTTCCAGGTGACCTGAGGTCAAACGATGACACGGAGTTGTCAAGTATTGAGTTGTGCACCTTCGGTGGGTTAAAGGGAAGGCGATGGTAGTGGAATGGATTCTCTAAGTGATTTTGGAGGAAACTTATGCGGTACCGCGCCATTCTGCCATTTGCCAGAACGTTAACTTATGCCGTGACCTGAGGTTAAACGATGACCTGAAGGGATTAGGTCGCTCTTTGGGCACCATCTATGGTCTTTTGTGAATATTAGAATGCAGTTGTCAGGGGAATAAAACTTTAAAAAATTGCGCCGCTCTGCGGCGAAATTTAACTACAAATTGAATTGTATGCGGGTTAGAATAAAGAAAAACGGGCCGTTTCCGGCGCATTTATGTGTTTGTTGCTACTTTCCTATATAATTGGGCAAAATAGTTAACTTAAGGACTTTGTTTACCGCACTTCTAAACGCAAAATAACATTTGTATAGGTCCGCACTCCGCCTTATACGCAATGTGACGCATTGATGAGAATGCATATCTAGGGCATAAGACTCAAAATTTCGCGCCGCTCCGCAGCGAAATTTGTTTAAAGGGAATGTTTCACCAGTGTATTAGTTTTAAACTGAGATAGCCATTATCTTGGGCCGTTATTGAAATGTCTAAATTATTAAGGTCATTTTCCCCCAAAAAATAACCGTTTTTAAGCAATTTAAATTCCCATTTTAAGAGTTCCAGGTCTTGAGCTTAAAAAATATTACAAGTTGGTATAGCTGATTCCAAACTGGTGTCGCTGGTTCCAAAGTTGATATGGCAGTTTGCTAACTCCAGCTCCTAAAAGTTGATATGGCCCATGCCATACCTGTCATACTGCATTTTCCATCCGTGTACCTTATCTTTTCATCCGTTTTGTTTGACCCTTTCAACGCTTGGGAAGGGGCCCTTTCAACGCTTGGGAAGGGGTCCTTCAGCGCTCGGGAAGGGGCACTTTCCAGGCGCCCCCCCCCCCCTCATGGACGAAATCCTGGTTACGTGCCTGTGTAGGATGCTGTACCGCAAAACACCAGTGCAAGCCGGATAGCCTACCACTGCAGTCACTTGCTTTCACGCTGGCGCTATTCGATGCTCACAAATATTTCCTAATTCCTTAACAAACGTACTCGGCGGATGCTATGTTTGTACTCGTAGTTTCCAGTTATTGATAGTCAACGTATACAAACATCTCATAATCAGATTCTGTGGGACGTTGACCTTATGCTAAGACCAACAGCACACATGTCTACATATATTCCTGTCCCTAGCCTCCTAGATGGCACTGGAATACAGTACAGCAGTAAACAGGCATGTAGCCTAGAGGAGGGGGGGGGGGTGGCGGGCCGCCCGCCGACCCTCCCCCCCCCCCCCCCCCTCCTGGAGGCCAGGGGGCCCTTTTCGGCGCGCTGCGCGCGCAGAAAAGGACCGACTAGACCGCGCGAAGCGCGATATCATGGACTGGACTCTCTAAGAGTCTGGAGACCAACGCGGTCTTTAGAGAGTTTAGAGCACTTCAGAGGGCCTTTAGAGCCACTAGGACACTTTCTGAAAGACCAGAGGGCTCTATGGACGTTCAAAAGGTCCCTGTGCAAGTCAGAGGGGCCCCTGGCTAGACCGAAAGGGTCCCTGGACGAGTCAGAAGGGTCCTGAACATGCCGAATGGGCCCCTAGCCAGCACAGCGGGGCCCCTGGGCAGATCGGAGGGGCCGCTGGGCAGGACGGAGGGGCCCCTGAGCATGTCGGCAGGGCGACAAAGGAGCCAGCACAGTCCCTTATCTGGTCGAAAGGGCCCTTAAACAGACTGGAGGGCCCCTGAACAGACCAGAGGGCCCCTGGGAAGTTCAAAGGGCCCCTGTGCAGGTCAGAGGGGTTCCTGACCAGACCGAAAGGACCCCTAGGCGGATCAGAAGGGCCACTTCTGCTGGGCCCTTTCAACACTCGGGAATGGGGCACTTTCAACGCTCGGGAAGGGGCCCTTTCAACGCTCGGGAAGGGGCCCTTTCACCGCTCGGGAAGAGGCCCTTTCAACGCTCGGGTAAGGGCCCTTTCAACGCTCGGGAAGGGGGTCCTTTCGAGACCCCCCTCCCCCTCCCCTGGGCGAAATCATGGCTACGTGCCTGGTAGTAAACGCCTGAAGTTATACTGTACGGCATAGTGTCAAGCAAACAAACTGCAGACGGCACCATGGGACAGGGAGTAGCGAACCATTCCGGTTAACAAAAGGAGGTAACCATACTATTGACGCTGAGAACTACTTAATTCACCAAAACCAGTGGGTGGGGTGGAGACAAATGCTGAATTGCCAAATATGTTCAAGCGAACCGATGGCGAATCCAACCCCTCACCAACTACTCGCCGTCAGATCCCTGCACTGATAAAACTGTTTGAGAATGTTTTAAAAACGTTTCATTTTGAAACCGAAAATCGGTCTAAGAAAAAACAAGTTTCAGGATCGAACAGTCACACCCCTAGTCTCTCCTCACCGTCAGACCCCTAGACTCCCCTCACCGTCAGACCCCTAGACTCCCCTCACCGTTAGACCCCTAGACTCTCCTCACCGTCAGACCCCAAGTCTCTCCTCACCGTCAGACCCCTAGACTCTCCTCACCGTCAGACCCCTAGCCTCCCCTCACCGTCAGACTCCTAGTCTCTCCTCACCGTCAGACCCCTAGACTCTCCTCACCGTCAGACCCCTAGACTCCCCTCACCGTCAGACCCCTAGACTCCCCTCACCGTCAGACCCCTAGACTCCCCTCACCGTTAGACCCCTAGACTCTCCTCACCGTCAGACCCCAAGTCTCTCCTCACCGTCAGACCCCTAGACTCTCCTCACCGTCAGACCCCTAGCCTCCCCTCGCCGTCAGACCCCTAGCTAGCCTCCCCTCGCCGTCAGACCCCTAGACTCCCCTCGCCGTCAGACCCCTAGACTCCCCTCACCGTCAGACCCCTAGACTCTCCTCACCGTCAGACCCCAAGTCTCTCCTCACCGTCAGACCCCTAGACTCTCCTCACCGTCAGACCCCTAGCCTCCCCTCACCGTCAGACTCCTAGTCTCTCCTCACCGTCAGACCCCTAGACTCCCCTCACTGTCAGACCCCTAGTCTCTCCTCACCGTCAGACCCCTAGACTCCCCTTACCCTCAGACCCCTAGTCTCTCCTCACCGTCAGACCCCTAGACTCCCCTCACCGTCAGACCCCTAGCCTCCCCTCACCGTCAGACCCCTAGTCTCTCCTCACCGTCAGACCCCTAGACTCCCCTCGCCGTCAGACCCCTAGCCTCACTCACCGTCAGACCCCTAGTCTCTCCTCGCCGTCAGACCCCTAGTCTCTCTTTACCGTCAGACCCCTAGACTCCCCTCCCCGTCAGACCCCTAGCCTCACTCACCGTCAGACCCCTAGTCTCTCCTCGCCGTCAGACCCCTAGCCTCCCCTCACCGTCAGACCCCTAGCTAGCCTCCCCTCGCCGTCAGACCCCTAGACTCCCCTCGCCGTCAGACCCCTAGACTCCCCTCACCATCAGACCCCTAGCTAGCCTCCCCTCGCCGTCAGACCCCTAGACTCCCCTCGCCGTCAGACCCCTAGACTCCCCTCACCGTCAGACCCCTAGACTCTCCTCACCGTCAGACCCCAAGTCTCTCCTCACCGTCAGACCCCTAGACTCTCCTCACCGTCAGACCCCTAGCCTCCCCTCACCGTCAGACTCCTAGTCTCTCCTCACCGTCAGACCCCTAGACTCCCCTCACTGTCAGACCCCTAGTCTCTCCTCACCGTCAGACCCCTAGACTCCCCTTACCCTCAGACCCCTAGTCTCTCCTCACCGTCAGACCCCTAGACTCCCCTCACCGTCAGACCCCTAGCCTCCCCTCACCGTCAGACCCCTAGTCTCTCCTCACCGTCAGACCCCTAGACTCCCCTCGCCGTCAGACCCCTAGCCTCACTCACCGTCAGACCCCTAGTCTCTCCTCGCCGTCAGACCCCTAGTCTCTCTTTACCGTCAGACCCCTAGACTCCCCTCGCCGTCAGACCCCTAGCCTCACTCACCGTCAGACCCCTAGTCTCTCCTCGCCGTCAGACCCCTAGCCTCCCCTCACCGTCAGACCCCTAGCCTCCCCTCCCCTCATCGTCAGACCCCTAGTCTCTCCTCACCGTCAGACCCCTAGTCTCTCCTCACCGTCAGACCCTAGTCTCTCCTCGCCGTCAGACCCCTAGTCTCCCCTCCCCTCACCGTCAGACCCCTAGCCTCCCCTCACCGTCAGACCCCTAGTCTCTCCTCACCGTCAGACCCCTAGTCTCTCCTCACCGTCAGACCCCTAGTCTCCCCTCCCCTCATCGTCAGACCCCTAGACTCTCCTCGCCGTCAGACCCCTAGACTCCCCTCACCGTCAGACCCCTAGCTAGCCTCTCCTCGCCGTCAGACCCCTAGACTCTCCTCGCCGTCAGACACCTAGTCTCTCCTCACCGTCAGACCCCTAGCCTCCTCTCACCGTCAGACCCCTAGCCTCCTAGTCTCTCCTCGCCGTCAGACCCCTACCCTCCCCTCACCATCAGACCCCTAGCCTCCCCTCGCTGTCAGACCCCTAGCCTCTCCTCACCGTCAGACCCTAGTCTCTCCTCTCCGTCAGACCCCTAGCCTCCCCTCACCGTCAGACCCCTAGCCTCTCCTCGCCGTCAGACCCCTAGCCTCCCCTCCCCTCACCGTCAGACCCCTAGCCTCCCCTCACCGTCAGACCCCTAGTCTCTCCTCACCGTCAGACCCCTAGCCTCCCCTAACCGTCATACCCCTAGCCTCCTCTCACCGTCAGACCCCTGGCCTCTCCTCGCCGTCAGACCCCTAGTCTCTCCTCGCTGTCAGACCCCTAGCCTCTCCTCGCCGTCAGACCCCTAGTCTCCCCTCTCTTCACCGTCAGACCCCTAGCCTCCCCTCACCGTCAGACCCCTAGCCTCCTAGTCTCTCCTCGCCGTCAGACCCCTACCCTCCCCTCACCATCAGACCCCTAGCCTCTCCTCGCCTTCAGACCCCTAGCCTCTCCTCACCGTCAGGCCCCTAGCCTCCCATCACTGTCAGACCCCTAGCCTCCTAGTCTCTCCTCGCCTTCAGACCCCTACCCTCCCCTCACCGTCAGACCCCTAGCCTCCCCTCCCCTCACAGTCAGACCCCTAGCCTCCCTTCACTGTCAGACCCCTAGTCTGTCCTCGCCGTCAGACCCCTAGTCTCCCCTCCCCTCACCGTCAGACCCCTCCCCTCACCGTCAGACCCCTACCCTCCCCTCACCGTCAGACCCCTAGTCTCCCCTCCCCTCACCGTCAGACCCCTAGCCTCCCCTCCCCTCACCGTCAGACCCCTATTCCCCCCTCCCCGTCAGACCCCTAGCCTCCCTCACCGTCAGACCCCTAGCCTCCCCTCACCGTCAGACCCCTAGCCTCCCTCTCCGTCAGACCCCCAGCCTCTCCTCGCCGTCAGACCCCTAGCCTCTCCTCGCCGTCAGACCCCTAGCCTCTCCTCGCCGTCAGACCCCTAGCCTCCCTTCCCCTCGCCGTCAGAACCCTAGCCTCTCCTCGTCGTCAGACCCCTAGCCTCTCCTCGCCGTCAGACCCCTATCCTCTCCTCGCCGTCAGACCCCTAGCCTCTCCTCGCCGTCAGACCCCTAGCCTCTCCTCGCCGTCAGACCCCTAGCCTCTCCTCGCCGTCAGACCCCTAGCCTCTCCTCGCCGTCAGACCCCTAGCCTCTCCTCGCCGTCAGACCCCTAGCCTCTCCTCGCCGTCAGACCCCTAGCCTCCCTTCCCCTCGCCGTCAGACCCCTAGCCTCCCCTCTCCGTCAGACCCCTAGCCTCTCCTCGCCGTCACTGTCGTTTTGTCGGCGGTGGCCACATCCATGCAATTCCCGTCATTTACCGCCAGGGTCTCTCACGCTAACCCAGGAGGTAGAACCGAATGACCTCGCCAATAGCCCGATCGAACCCGCACCCATGGATTCCGAGCCCAACGCTCTACCGACTGATCCGCCTGGATCACCCGGGTCATCGGCGATATCGGTCCTTGTGAATCGTATTGCTAACATGACAAACTTGGACATCGGATGTATTGGGTAACCATATTACCATATTACCACCTTATCAAGTGCCGCGTCACAATTCAATATGATACATATGCATTACACATTACACTTAACACAACTTGTGAACAGCAACAATGCACATTGGACTAGTTCATACTCTAACATAATAAGATCTTGTGACCGGTCAAGGCCATAAATGGAATGTGGTCCTGGCGCCATGGCCAGGGAGTGTTCAGCAGCCCACCCGGCCCCAGGACCGGAGCAATACATTGGTACAATACAACGCAATACAATACATGGATAGCTTACAAAACACGAGCCGAGCTACCCATGGCCGGTCACGCACGAGACAAGCACTCTGGGCCCGCTTGGCTCTCTGGACAGCCGAGTGGGCCTAACAGCCGAACGAACTCGGACCCAAGCGGGCCGAACGGGCCTCTGGATCCGCCAGGCCGAGCGGGCCTCTGGATCCGCCAGGCCGAACGGGCCTCTGGATCCGCCAGGCCCAGCGCTCAGTCCGGATACCGGACACAACACAGCCCACTCCGAGCACCACTCCGGGCACCACTCCGGGCACCACTCCGAGCACCAAGTCCGAACTCCGGGTCCGGATACTGCGATGAATAACGGGCACCGAGCGCGTTACCGGAGAACCAGTCTGGATAGCCGAGTGTCAACACCTCAGTGTGACACCGAGCTCCCGCTGCTGAGTGTCAACACCTCAGCGTGACACCGAGCTCCCGCTGCTGACACGACACTGACACTCTGACGGTGTGACGGTGATGACGGTGTGAGTCGTGACACACCAGCATGCCAGCCGCCGCCGGAAACTCGGCCGCCGACCAGGCATGTTCCCACGGCGACCGGAGGGGACGGCAGCGCTGGCGCCCGTCTCCGGTCACCGTGGTCTGCCAGCGCTGCAGCACGGTGTCCGGGCGGTGGCAGCCGCTTCCCGGCAGCCCCGGGGACAGGCCGGCGGTGGCAGCCGCTCGGTACAACCGTCAGGCGATGCGAACTTTGCCGCCTCGCCCTCTTCGCCGAGTCGAGGTGGACTCCGACCCGCCTTCGCCCCGACAGCGGACATCGACTCGTCCCGGTCCGCCGCCGGCGAGTCGTGACTCGGGCGACTCTTCAGACCTGACTCTCCGGCCCATCGGCGGTGTGCCGGAATGACTCCCGCAGACCGGTCAGATGCAGGCCGCACAGGTTCCCATACACCTTGTTGTACCACTCCGGCGAACAGCCCCTGGGGAAGACACGACAGCATCCAGTCAGTAACACCCAACAACACCACCGCCGCCACCGCCAGCGACAGACTTGTCCAGTAACAGCCGCACGCGGCAACCAACACCAGACTTGTGAAGGGGTGAATACACGGACTCAAGTTAACCCCGTCATGCACTCAACATTCCTGGTGCCTTTAGCGATCAGGGTTCGCTCAGCGAACTTCGCTGCCCCGTACTTCAGCTGCAATGAAAGATAATTGCATAAACTAGGCATGTTCGGACTCCAGAACGACTCTAGACTCCAGAACATGCCTAGGTTATGCACTCAACCAGCAGCTCAGCTTATGTACGGGGGCGGCGGTGAACCCAGATCGTCCCATGGACCCCACGTATTGACCACATGACGGAAGATGACGTCAGTCCGATGTTCCACCTTTTATACATCCGGCCCACACCACCCACACCAGCCAGGGAAACGACCATTCCGGTGAGAGGGCATTTCAGAGGGCTCAGCGCCGGCGTGTTATCCCATGCGATGGACGACACCGCATCAGAATAGTGTGGGCTGCAGCTATTTGGCGCCCCCACGCCGCCACCAGATGCCGCGGATTTATAACCGCCGGGTCGTAACGGGCCAGACTCGATCGTCACCGCTCTTGGGACCACTCCAGCTCCAGCTCTCTCCGAAGCTTTCTCAGAAGCTCTCTCAGAAGCATCTCAGTCCTCCCCGGGGATCGGCCCTTTCGGCTGTCACGCCCGCGCACACAAATCATGGAGACGATCGGCCGCAGCGGGCCCGACGCTGGCAGGGTCTGTCGCTATAAAGGCCGCCCCGTGTCCCGGGATCACTACTCGTCTGTCGCTATAAAGGCCGCCCCTTGTCCCGGGATCACTACTCGTCTGTCGCTATAAAAGCCGCCCCGTATCCCGGGATCACTACTCGTCTGTCGCTATAAAGACGCCCCGTGTCCCGAGATCACTACTCGTCTGTCGCTATAAAGGCCGCCCCGTGTCCCGGGATCACTACTCGTCTGTCGCTATAAAGACGCCCCGTGTCCCGAGATCACTACTCGTCTGTCGCTATAAAGGCCGCCCCTTGTCCCGGGATCACTACTCGTCTGTCGCTATAAAGGCCGCCCCTTGTCCCGAGATCACTACTCGTCTGTCGCTATAAAGGCCGCCCCGTGTCCCGGGATCACTACTCGTCTGTCGCTATAAAGACGCCCCGTGTCCCGAGATCACTACTCGTCTGTCGCTATAAAGGCCGCCCCTTGTCCCGGGATCACTACTCGTCTGCCGCTATAAAGGCCGCCCCTTGTCCCGGGATCACTACTGACCTGTGGTCGGTGTGCCCGTCTGTCGCTATAAAGGCCGCCCCGTGTCCCGGGATCACTACTCGTCTGTCGCTATAAAGGCCGCCCCTTGTCCCGGGATCACTACTCGTCTGTCGCTATAAAGGCCGCCCCTTGTCCCGGGATCACTACTGACCTGTGGTCGGTGTGCCCGTCTGTCGCTATAAAGGCCGCCCCGTGTCCCGGGATCACTACTCGTCTGCCGCTATAAAGGCCGCCCCTTGTCCCGGGATCACTACTGACCTGTGGTCGGCGTGCCCGTCTGTCGCTATAAAGGCCGCTCCGTGTCCCGGGATCACTACTCGTCTGTCGCTATAAAGGCCGCCCCGTGTCCCGAGACCACTACTGACCTGTGGTCGGCGCGTGAGAAATGGGTGACGCGGGACTTCCCGGCGCCGCAGGGTTCGATAAGGTAGCGAGAGGCGAGCACCACGCCTCGGCGGCCGCCAGTCTGCACCGCAGAGTCTGCAGACACAGGAGACGAGGCACGGTCAGATGGGGCACGGGGGCAGACAGGAGACGAGGCACGGTCGGATGGGACACGGGGGCAGACACAGGAGACGAGGCACGGTCAGATGGGGCACGGGGGCAGACACAGGAGACGAGCCACGGTCAGATGGGGCACGGGGGCAGGCACATGGAGGCGATGAGACACAGGCTGGGTCGAGGGGAGTCTGAGTTCGGGCCCTGACCCTGGCCCACATGGAGCGAAACATATGGGCTAAATTTGGAAGCAAAGTACGTATAAACCCCCAAAATCATGTCATCGGCTACTTAAAAGGATGACCCTAAATGGCAGGTTATAACAACCTCAGGCCGAATTTTACAGCTTGTATCATCGGTGAAATGGTGTAACAGCGAAATCATTCCGGATTGCGTGAGTTTCCATCGTACGTCTGTCTACGCCAAATGGAAACAGATTGCCTTAGTTGTACTCAATTATACAACTTAAAAGCCTATTCACGCCGTCGATCCAATTAGTCAAATCAAAAGGCAATCATAGTCGAACAAATTGAAAGTAGAAACTCATGTCTGGAGCCTGACGAGATGATGACACTGTCATCGCTGGAAAATTGAGAAACCTTGTTTTATGCCTAGATGGAGTGTCACGACTGAAAGTTTCCAAAAGAATTGGCGTGCGAGCCTGGCATTTTGTGGCGACATGGGACTAGTGGAGCCGTGGCCCGCAACGGAGCGGGCTCCGACATTTCAAACTCTGTGAATACTTCAGTACGAACACCGAGCGACGCCGCACCCACGCCAAACAGACTGCGCGGCCGGAGGTATTACAATTTTATACAGATGATGATTATTATTTGGGCTTCAACCTCTTCAAAGGGCGCCACAACTTCCGCGGTTATTTGGCGCCCATATCATTTGATAAAGAGACCACCCCGGCACCCCATACATTCCCTCACCGTCATTAGACATGGTCAAATAGTAGATTTGGAACGACCCACTAGGGAACCGCACTCTCACTTATTCTACTACCTACCAATAACAGTACGCATGTGTGTTAGTTTTTTTTTTGTTGGGGAGGGGGAGGGTAGGGAGACGCTGCGAAACCCACCTGTGTGTTCCACGGACGTCTCGACGACTGCGCATGCGCCGCGCGGCAGGTCGGACCTCCACGCCCTCAGCACGCAGTACTCGGTGACCGGTAGTGGCTCCACCCCTGACACTGCGTACTGGAACACCTCAGCGTCGGGCGCCAGCCGTTCCACCACGCGCCACTTGACCAGCCGCAGGTCATAGACGTGCCGCTGGCGCAGCAGGCGGTGCAGCACCTCGGCCGGCGGCGCCTCGACCTCGACCCCGACCCGCCACAGCCGCAGCTGGTGACCGTCCCCGACCTTGCGGTAGGCCAGGTCCAGGCCGGGGTCGTCAGCCGTCACAGAGACCCAGCCGCGCGGCCGGTCTCGCGCCTCGCGCAGCAGGGCGGCGCAGCAGGCGTCGCTATACGCGCGCCAGCTGCCCGGCTGCTCCTCTGTGCCGAGCGCGGGAAGCGCCACCGGCTGGGAGACGTCCAGGTAGGAGAACCGGCAGCTCGTCAACAGGTCCTCCGGCAGGCAGAACAGCGCCTCAGACTGCAGAAGGAGGGCGGCACGTCAGACGAGGCGCCGAGTCGAGCTGTCTGATACAGAATATACGAAGAAAAGGCCAATGAAATGTTACATAATAAAATAAACACTTCTCAAAGTTATTTTCTAATGACGAGAAACGACTGATTCGGCGAATGAATGATAAAAACGAATATTTCTTTATTTTCTTTCAGCATAGGAACGGTCAGGAGGGGTGCCGCGATATAGGTGCTCCAAGCACCTCTGCACCAATCCTCAGTATACTGCAGTGCTTGTTTTTATGTACGAATTTTGGAAAATAAAATGATGATACCAACGCCGATCCCATTTTCCACTGCAGAACCACCCCGCTGCAGGGGTACTGAACCCACCTGTCGAATGAGCGCGGCCAGGCACTCGTGCGCGGCGCGGTTCTCGTTGAGCTCGCGCTGGTCGGGCACCCCTGCCCGGCGGGTGCGGCGCGGCGAGGCAGACGCCGAACGCTGTGACGTCACGGAGAAGACGGAGGGCGCCAGGCAGACGGCCAGGTTGTGCGCAGTCATCTGGTTGGCGTAGGAGGCGGCCGCCACGTCCGAGAGGAAGGCGAGCAGGGTCTGCAGCGCCAGCCGAGACTCGTCCGGCATCAGCAGCAGCGCGCACTTGGTGGCCTCCTGACGCAGTCCCGACGGCACGTCTACAGGGGGGGGGGGGAGCAGAGGTCAGAGGCGGGTCACAGCAGGGCGGTACAGAGGTCAGAGGCGGGTCACGAGCAGGGCGGGACAGAGGTCAGAGGCGGGTCACAGCAGAGCGGGGCAGAGGTGGGTCACGAGCAGGCTCAGAACTCTGAGATGTTGGTAGGAGTGTCTGGAGTGTCTGAATAGTTAGCTCCTGCCTACAGACCTGTGGGACGGGACGGCAGCAGACAGCTTTCCTAGCTCCAGTTACGTCTCACATGACAGCCTTTCTAATTCGATGTTTGCCACCGCGCAGTCCCTTTCATGTCGCCAACTATAGTTTGCAGACACCGACAGTCACATACTCATTAGCAAGATTAGAGACCAGACATCGTCAATAATAACACAACGGGAGCTCTCCATTACTATCCTTACATTCGCAAGCACTTTCCTCATACCCCACATACGTCAGAAGCGCATAAGTCACACCCCAACAACCTGACCTCAAACTCTGACCTCAATCCAGCATAACGACGCCAATCTACACGACTCGACGTGCGTGACTCACACTGATAGATGGCGATCAGGATCTCGGAGATCTTGTGCGTGAGGAGCACCTCCGGCAGCTCGCGGAAGTACTGTTTGATCATGTCGGCCACGTCGTACGCCTGGTGGTCGTCAAACGCGATCGGTTCGTCCCCGGCCGCGGCCTCGCACATATCTCGGACCTTCTGGATCCGCGACCGTACGCCAGACTTACGGAACAGGCCAACCTGAGAGGAGGGCAGGGGTCAGTTGACAGGCTCACCAGAGGGGGAGGGGTCAGTTAACAGGCTCACCAGAGGGGGATGGGTCAGTTAACAGGCCCACCAGAGGGGGCGGGGTCAGTTAACAGGCCCACCAGAGGGGGGGAGGAGTCAGTTAACAGGCCCGCCAGAGGGGGGGGGGGGGGGGGTCAGTTAACAGCCACACTAGATGGGGATGGGTCAGTTAAGGCTCCATCTGGGAGAGGCTGCATAACACTTCACTGTAGTTTGCGATCGCTCCTCTATTACTGAAGAGCAGTGTGGGGAATAAAATCGATGGGGCACCACGAGTGCACTCCTGCCACTCCTCCTACTGCTCTCTCCCTCCCATCCTCTCTCCTCCTGCGCCCAGTCGAGCCGTAATTCACCACCGCCCCTTGCCTCAACTCTTCACGCTACAACGCCCGCCGGTGCCGGGCGTTTGAGCGCCTAGTTTGTCATCGTAAAGCCAGAACCCACCTGATCCAGGGCGTTCTTGCGGAGGTAATTCATCGATTGGATGATGGGCGGCGGCAGCGGGTGGCCGCTGCGTTGCGCTGTCACCGTCAGCGGCACTCCGAACACACGTCGGTCACGGTAGTCGGGCACGCGGAACTTCCTCATGAACTTGGGGATGTCCCAGTTCCAGTTCGACGACTTGGACGGACAGTGCCGCTCCATGGTGGCCGTGATCCTGCAACAGGACGTGACGTGACGTTAGTGACGTGAGGGTGACGTGACGTGAGGGTGACGTGAATCGCGCCAGCACAGTCAAGCGCTGCCCAGCGCTAGCTCCAGAACCAGCCCGGAATAGACTCGGGCCATTATGGCTGCCCAGGCGCCGCCACAACTCACAGCGACGCCGCCACAAAGCCGGCAATGCATATAAAGTCCCGGCGACGACGATATCGCTCATGTCCGGCGTCAGCTGTCGACGCGCGTCTCTGTAATGTAATAACGTCACACACACGCGCCGGACGGCCCGCCGCCGGCTCTCCGGAGCTGCAGGCTGCAGCAGGCACGTGGCTGAGACGCACGCCGCACGCCGCACGCCGCCCGCCGCCCGCCGCCCGCCGCACGCCGCCCGCCGCACGCCGCACGCCGCAGGGCCGGCCGGAGTATCATAGCGGGGAGATCGCCGCTAATCGTTAATGAAAACTGACGGCGCAGCCCGGGGACGAGACTAATCTCGTGACAACGCGCGCAGAGATCTCCCCCGGGATGAAACGGAGCTCAGCGTCCCGGGGGGGGGGGGGGGGGGTTGTGAGGGGATGGAATATCGGATATGCGTCAGCCAGTCACCGTCTGGTGATGCGTAGAGTCCAATAAAAAACGAACCGTCCACCTGATCCACTCAGAGATAGGTAGGTGCAGAGCGGAAGCGGAGTTCAATGAACAACAAAAGACTGGTTACGTAAAACCAAAACCGCGAACTGGGCGGTGGAATGAGTGATATCGCGCTATGGTAAATAATGAAGCAAACTCATTCCATTGAGATGAAACGGAGTTCAGCGAACCATACACTACAAAGTTCAGCTAAGTGGCTAACGTTTGTTAATTACAGAGCAGTCACCATTAGCGTTTCCGGGAAATTAGAACGATTAGCTAGCAAATAAGATGAGGCGATTCTGTGCATTCGTTACAGTGTCGTTCTGCGTAACATCCTCAACGGAGCTTTAAAGGGAAATAATGACCTTTTGATTTATGTATATGCATTGTTTTATTGCACATGTATGATATCACATTGATCTGATCTCAATTTAAAAGTGAAATAACAACTTTTTCTATTTAGAAAATTACATTTTGGGAAATTAAAAATATGTAGGTACTTATAGATGGTGACGAACAGTATGATCCATCACTATCTCTGGTTTGAATGTTGATTACCGAGCGGGCGCGAAGCACCCGTGAGGTTTCTCGTCAACTTACTAGACCAATTTACATTTGACCCGGCCCGACCCGGCCATACATACGCTTTTCGGAAGCTAATAACTTTGCAACCACAGCTCCGATTGAGATTGAGTTTTCACCATTGGATAGGTCCATCAAATCAATTTTGTTTTTAGTATGGTGCGTTTTGATAGAGGTAGTACCACAGCGCGTGGCAGTTGGCACACGCGAACGTCGAAATGAACAAAAAACCTTGCAAAAACTCTTGATACAAAATGGCTGCATAATTAAGCATTAATTTATACGCTGAAGCACGCAGCGCTCAGGACGTATTCCCTTTTGGCGGATTTGAGAAAGGAGATCATGAACAATTTAATACAACTTAATTTTTATGTTGGCATGCATTGAGGCCTGCCAATTTGTATGGATGACTAAAATGACTGTGTTACTACTACGTGTGCTCCCTTACCGTTTCATATTTCAAACCTGTTTTAGCTTTACCAGAGCGCGCTCGCTCAGTCATCGCCCAAAAAGGCGTTTTACTGGTTTGTAAACAAGTCATAGGGCCAGAAATGAAGGAAGTGCGCCAAGAAGCGTGACAACGTCCCTGATTGGTCAATTAAACAAATCGCCGACACTAAATAGGTCGCCGTTGGGTGCATAAGTGAACTTCCGATTCCATTGCCATGTTTGCATTGTTTCATGATTTAAAAAAAAATTGTAATGATAAACTTAAGTCTAGTGTTGTATACAGTAGGGCATAAGCCAGCTATTTCGTCAAAAAGCTATGCAGGATTTTGGTAAACACCGAAATTTGTTACCAAGTACTTGAGAGTACTGAGGTCGTTAAAAGTGTGGAACGCTTATCGACTTTAACTTGAAATATCTTTCGGTAGGAGTGTTGATATGCAAAATGTAATAAATGTACAATATATTTTGGTCTCGTCTGTCGATTTCAAGTGATAACTCCATTTGTGTGGGAAAAGCTCATTATTTCCTTTAAAGGATTAAAAGCGCAAATGTTTCGAAAGTCCCCGGTCTAGCCGTCCACAACAGCACCGGGTCTAAACATTTGTGAGTTATATATTTATACGGCAGGAATTTCTGCTTCGTAATCTTCACAGCACGTGTTTATTACATCTGCCATGTACCCCCAGCGCGACAGATGCTCACCTGAGCAGAGCGTGTTTCTTCAGCAGCATGATCTGGCCGGAGGAGAGGCGAGAGATGTGCGTCGGGCAGATGGGTGCCGGTGCCGGCCGGGCGGACAGCAGACCACTGCCGCTCCGGTGGAAACTGTGCCACCGCACCACGTTCGTGCTGAAGCGAACATAGGAACGGCCGCGTCAGAAACAATCGTCGGAAGTTGGAGTGAGTAACAGTATCAACATCATCGTGTCAGTGTCAATATGAGCAACAAGGACTACTGCGTCGCAGGCACAGGTACTTTCATTCTTAGTAAAGGTCGAAAACAAAGTAAAATAGCATTTAGCATTTTAGCAAATAGCATAAAATAGATAAATGCGTAAATGACGAGACAAAGGCGCCACAGCGCTGCAGTACCGGCTACAGCAGCGCCACCTATAAACATCAAGTTCCGTATAGATGGCGCTATACGCAGACGCCACTGTATACAGATGTCGCACGTGTCGCTGACGTTGCCTGCTCACCTGCGTGGCTTCTGTTCCTGGTCTGAGCCGGCCGTGGACGGCAGAGAGCCGTCGGAGCTTTGACTGACGCTGGTGTCGCAGCTGCCCGAGCGGCCGCGCGGCTCCACCGTCTGAATCTGGGGGCCTGCAGCGAACAGAAGCAGCACGTTAGTAAGTACCCAAGATGCGGGGCTGGACGTCTGGTGATAGGTGCGCTCTTCTGGTGTGCTATACAATGCTGACCCTTCGCTGGATATTCATTGAACTCCGATAACATTCCATAGAGCTCTCTGGACATTCCGTGCAGCATACAAGGAACGCTCACTGGACAATTTTCGGTCACCCGCCGATCACTCACTGGACACGAGCAAAAACCTTCCTAGAAACCACAACCAGCGCTCGCAGACCAATAATAATAACACTCACTTGAGTTGGCGCGAGTGTCTCGTGCACCTGGGCTGGGCGGAGTCGCCGGCGCGTCATCGTCGACGTAGACCCGGTTGAATACGACGATCGGCGTGTTGTCATAGGTGCTGACCCGGTGCCGATCGGAGGCCGGCGCCGGCGGGCACTGCGGCGGCAGCGGACGGTCCGCGGACTCCTTCCGCTTCAGCTTACCTGCGGAGCGACCGGCGACACGTCAGGTGAGGTGGTGACGTCAGCGAACGGGGCCGGGACGAGTCAGCATTGTGGGAAGGGGAGGGAAGGGGAGGGAAGGGGAGGGAAGGGGAGGGAAGGGGAGGGAAGGGGAGGGAAGGGAAGGGGAGGGGAAGTGACATGTGGTGGCACAGACCGCAAGGTGGAAGATTAGCATAGGTGAGTAATGTTGTATTGGATTAAGTATCAGGGGCCCTCGGACCCACCAGCCACAGGCAGCGCGTCTGAGTACAGCGACGTCTTTACTGCACATGCAACATCAACTACCGCGTTCTTCCTGGCTCCCATCAGTTTCCTTCAACCCTCTCAGGCTAACAACTGACCTTGCAGTTTCCTGCGGTAGCCCTGGCTCTCCTTGCCCATGTTGAGGCTGCTTGACTTCCATCCGGCGCCGTTAGACTGCCCGACCCTCAGACTGCCGCCTCTGTGTCGGCTCAGCTTCGGTGAGCTCGTCTGCAGAAAGTCCACCGCGTCTGAGCCATCGCACTCGTTGCTGTTGGCATCCTTGGCCGGTTTGCCAGGCGTCGCCAGCGCGCGGAACAGCGGCGGCGAGTGCTCGCCGTCTGAGAGGGCGCCACTGTCGTCCCGACCCGGGCGCGCCGCGCGCGGTGACGCGCTCGCGTCCGATGCCGAGAAGTACGAGGACGAGTCATCCCGCGGCGCCTTCTGGGCCCGCTTCCTGCGCGCGCGGAGGCTCTCCATGCGGCGCAGGATGCCGTCCTGGAGGCGCTCGCGGCCGCTGCGCCGCTCCGGCGCCGGCCCGCCGGCGCTGGAGTCCGAGTTGAGCGTGCTGTTGGAGCTAGCGCTGGGCGGGCTGGCGGCGGCCGGCGCCGGGGGCACGGTCTGGTGCCGCCGCCACCGCTGAGAGTGACGCAGGTAGGACCAGTTCTCACTGATGGCGCGCGTCTCATCATCGTCACTCTCCTCACCCTGCGGAGACAGACAAACGGTCAAGTCAGGTCAGAGGTCGGGTCAGAGGTCGGGTCAGGGCAGGGCAGGGCAGGGCAGGGCAGGGCATGGCAGGTCAGGTCAGGTCAGGTCAGGTCAGGTCAGGTCAGGTCAGGTCAGGCCAGGTCAGGTCAGGTCAGGCCAGGTCAGGTCAGAAGTCGGGTTAGGTGAGGTTCATAGTCGGATCAGGCATCAGTACAGGGACGGGTGAATTTGTCATTAGCACCAGGAAGAGGATGTCATTAGAAAGGCAAACGATACAATTGGTCTGGCTGATTGAATTGGCCGATGGTGAAACTAGTAGCACATGAGTGAAGTCACAAGTGGACATCGAGCGGAGAGAGCCAAGACAGACCAAGTGGAGACATAAACAGGAAATGGCGACTGGCTGAAACTAGGCAGAGTGGTGAGGAAACTAGGTAGAGTGGTGAGGCCGCCGGGGAGGGTGGTCTGGCGAAAGTCTGCGGCCTGCTGCATGATAACAGGATGATGACGCATTCAACAGTTGGTCCCTGCACAGATAAAAACACTCGACTGGTTAATGCCCAGAAAACTCTTTCATCATAAATTCACAAAGCGCTGACTAAAAGCTAATGAATCACATTTCCTGGGGGTCCATCCACGACCTGAAGCTTTTTGATTCATACCCGGCCGTATAACGCACGCATTTTCACCGTGATTATACACACACACAACAGCGTAACGTCGGAGATATCCTGTAATTAACTTCCCAATTGAGATAATGTTATAAAACAGCCGCCATTAACCCTTCAAGTCTGTTATCAAGACAACAATCGTGCCCGGCCGCACAAGAACTCCACTAGCAGTGGGAACCGCGAGTCACGCTAGCCAATTTTCACCGGCGCAAATCACCAGCGCAGCCTTGCCGAGCTCCGCCGCTCGAGTGTCCCAACAAAACTCAGCGCTACCTATCGTGCAGGCCGTGCACGCCCGGGCCCGGTGTGCAACAGGTAGTGCACGAGGTCACTCTCTGCAGACCCGCTGTTCTCCGACTAATTACTGGGGCGGAACGCCGCCACAGACCGTGCTTCCGGGCACCAGCACGGTCCCAGCACGGCCCCAGCACGTCTCCAGCATGGCCCCAGCACGGCTCCAGCACGGCCCCAGCACGGCCCCAGCACGGCCCCAGCACGGCCCCAGCACGGCCCCAGAACGACGACAGAGCAATGTCAAAGAGTCGCGCACCGCGACGGCTAGACAATGGCCCCTTTCATCCGCGGTGGGATCCTTTCAGCAGGTCAGCCAACTTCCGGCCGTCGGCGAACTCATGCAAATGGAACACCTCCGCTTTCGGCAGGGGTCGGAATGCTATGCTGCCGTCGGCACGCCGAAGTTGGCCCGGGCAGGCGCGGCAGGATGCGGCGGCCGGTGAATGAGAGCCGCGGAAGGTGTGGTGTCGGCCATTGAGACCGGCTCGGCAATGGACCGCCGAGTGACAATGGCGACACCGGGGAGCCCACCGAGTGACAATGGTGACACCGGGGCGACTACCGAGTGACAATAGTGACACCGGGGCGCCCACCGAGTGACAATGGCGACACCGGGGCGTCCACCGAGTGACAATGGTGACACCGGGGCGTCCACCGAGTGACAATGGTTGACACCGGGGCGTTCACCGAGTGACAATGGTGACACCGGGGCGTCCATCGAGTGACAATGGTGACACCGGGGCGTCCACCGAGTGACAATGGTGACACCGGGGCGTACATCGAGTGACAATGGTGACACTGGGGCGTCCATCGAGTGACAATGGTGACACCGGGGCGTCCATCGAGTGACAATGGTGACACCGGGGCGTCCATCGAGTGACAATGGCGACACCGGGGCGTCCATCGAGTGACAATGGTGACACCGGGGCGTCCATCGAGTGACAATGGTGACACCGGGGCGTCCATCGAGTGACAATGGTGACACCGGGGCGTCCACCGAGTGACAATGGTGACACCGGGCGCCCACCGAGTGACAATGGTGACACCGGGGCGTCCACCGAGTGACAATGGTGACACCGGGGCGTGGGGACGAGGACAGCTGGTACGGTCATTCAGGAAAACGGACGCTCAAGGACCGGACAGTCGGCACGCGACCGTCCCGCGACGCCCCCCCAACCCCCCCAACCCCGCCCGCCCGCCAGCCCCCCCCCCCCCCCCCCCCCCGCCACTCGAGCTGATTAGTCTCGCTGGGGGCCTCTCTGTGTCGCGTCAGCAGCGGAGAGAGGCAATCAGTGACGTCCACTGTCCACTGCCCACTGTCCACTGCCCACTGTCCACTGCCCACTGCCCACTGTCCACTGTCCACTGTCCACTGTCCACTGTCTACTGTCTACTGTCTACTGTCTACTGTCTACTGTCTACTGTCTACTGTCTACTGTCTACTGTCTACTGTCCACTGTCTACTGTCCACTGTCTACTGTCCACTGTCCACTGTCCACTGTCCACTGTCCACGGTCCGGAGACGACACGGTCGATTGGAGAGCCATTCAGGGTACGACAGAGAACGGACGCCGAGACGGGGATCAGTCTCTCGGGGAACCGTCCCACCGCCCACCCACCGCGCGTGCGACGGTCTGACACCACTAAGTCTACCTAGAACGCGGATATCAGCGAATCCAGACGGTGTCCGACACGCAAACTCCTTCCATCTAACTATCAATCACATCGCAACATGCTTTTCACCAGTTCAGAAAGCGTAACGACTAACGACCGCTCACGCCTAATGGGTAGTTTTTTTTTTGCAAACTGCGCCATTATCAGCAGCGCTTATCGCTGCTGATTGCTGATGATGGGATTCAGAGTGACTGGGCACCCGTCGCCGCCGGCTCGTCACTGCAGGAGAATGGTGTTGCAGGAGGACCGGCGGTGGCCGCGGTGGCCGCGGTGACAATGACAGCGCGACCAGCGCGTTCTGGGTATCACGGCGCAATGCAGGAATCCGCATGATACATCGCGCCATATGCGGGGCCTCCAGGTGCTGATGTGACTCAGTCGCCACTTTACCTCCAGCTGTACAGCCGGGCCGCAAACAAGATGGACAGCGATTGCGCCAAGAGCCGATCGACACCTGACGCTGCGGGTGTTCCAGAGGTGAGCTCATCCGATCTCTGAGCACATTACAAATGACTCAACACACCTGCGATCGCAATGATGTGGTCTCGGTAAGGACGTGTCGGTAAGGACATGTCGTAACGCACTTGTAATGCGGTCTCCGCCCTTAACATGGTATTCAAATGATCCGTGGTTGGCATCATCCCAGCCGATGTTCTGTTTCCCTGTTTCACAGCCGGGGAGGAGTGTGGTACAGGCGGAGCGCCTGTACCACACTCCTCCACGGTCAGTCTCCACGCTCGTTGTCTCCGCCGCTTCCGCCGTCTCTGCTATCCCGCTGTCTGTCTCCGCTGTCTGTCTCCGCTGTCTTGGGATGGCAGTCGGATAGTTGCCTCATCGTAAACGTCATCGCAGCTGCGACGACGGCGACGGCGACGACGGCGACGACGGCGACGGCGGCGGCGGCGGCGACGACTCCACGACCCGGCAACAGCTCCTCTCGGGTGATTCAGCCGCTAGAGGGCGCTCAGCGCTGCGACCGGACCTGACCACCGCCGCCGGCACCGGCGCCGCCGCCTCCGCAGCGCTGAGTCAGCGCTGTGGTCCGTGCCGACCTGACCCGCCGCCCATCCGGTGCACCTACTACGGATACTATGACGGGCGCCACCCCGTGCCCCACACGACCTCGCCTCACTCAGTGGTACTCGGTGGCGCACCACATCACGGCGACGGTGGAGCTGAGGACCAAGGCAGCGCATCGGATCATACCAGCAGCGCATCGGAGCATACCAGCGGCGGCGAGGGAGCATACCAGCAGCGGCGAGGGAGCATACCAGCGGCGGCGAGGGAGCATACCAGCGGCGGCGAGGGAGCATACCAGCAGCGGCGAGGGAGCATACCAGCGGCGGCGAGGGAGCATACCAGCGGCGGTGAGGGCGCATACCAGCGGCGGCGAGGGCGCAAACACGCGCGCTCGGTTCGCAATTCGCACTCGCTGTTTTCGCAAGCCGATCAGTCGGCGATTATCTGCAGAAAGGAACTGCTGAAACGTCTTACGCCCTGCGTCCGCAGCAGGGGAGCCAATCAGGCTCAATTTATACGCCGTTAGATGTGTGGAGGATCTCCCGCGACCTGCAGGCTTCCAACCCGCAGGCCGGAACCACCGTGCCGGGAGCGCCGCGTCTTGACGGGGGCACCGTGCCGGGCCAGAGAGCGCCTGAGGCGGGGGTACCGGGGGGGGGGGGCAGGGAGCGCCTGAGGCGGGGGCAACGTGCCGGGCCAGAGAGCACCTGAGGCGGGGGCACCGGGGGGGGGGGGGGGGGGGGGCACAACTTCCTCCGCGGCTCGACTGACGACCTTGTTGTCATCCGAGCTGCCCCGATCGACTCGGATCGTCTCGGATCGAGTCGTGTCGTGTCGGGGCGGCGAACTCGGCGGCTGATTCACCCCGGCTCGGATCAGCCGATTCCCGGCAGATCGTCTGATATTCCAGGCAGCCGCTGTAGACCGCCACGCCGCCGGACAGGTGTCGAACGCTCTCCCGATGTCGATGAGTAACGCCCGAGCCACTGCTGAGCCGCCGCTGAGCCGCCGCTGAGCTGATCGCTGAACTGATCAGTGAAAGCGTACAATCAGCAGAGTTGAGCGCGCAACCAACGGATGTCGATAATTCGCGGCTCAGCAGCACTGACTCAATCCAGACCAGCAACAAAGGCTGCCAGAAAAGCCAGCACAGTCACCGGCCGCCGGCCAGCATCAATAACGTGACTGATGCCTCTCGTCTAACCGCCTCTGTCAATCGACCATCACTCTCGTTCCGAGAAGATTTACGACTGTTGGGGCCTCTGCCAATCACGGTCGATCTCGCGACCCGCGGGTGCAGGGTTCACTCGTCCTCACTACTCTCGCAGTAAACAGATCTCTCTGTGCGTCTGGCGGGGGTAAACACAGATGTGAGGAGCCGTCGGTGAACTGCGCCGGGACGCCATCCGTTTCCCAGCCGTCACCGGCCGTCACCGGCCGTCACCGTCCATCGTCGGAGCGCCCGTTACCATTGCGTCAGGGTGAGGCGGGCCGCAGTGGCTGTACGGCGAAGGCTGGTGTCGAGATCAACAGGGCAGGTGGCCGGAGTGAAGGATGAGGCGTCAGCACCCGTCACACCCACCCCGGCCAGGTGACGGGTCTCCCCGGGCCGCCGCACCACCTGACGTGACCTGCGACCAATCGTGACGCCCATGGTGACCTCCATTTGATCCTTGTCACATATCTCACCCTTGTGTGAGCTCTATGAATAGGTTTGGTCTAGATGCGTGCAATCTCATGAGAGTGTATGGGTGACCTCTGTTATCACTTATCAACCCTGGCACATGGCCGTGGATGGGTGAGCTGAGCTCTGAATCACACTCGGCAAGGTGCTCACAAGGTAAGGTACTCACCACACACTCGGCAATGTACTCACCGCACGTCGCACGACTCCCTCCAGCTTCATGTTGGTCGCCCTGTTCACCGTGTTGATCCGCTTGAAGAGCGCATGTCGGCTGTCCAGGTCCAGCGTGGGGTGGTCACTCTGCACTGAGCGTAGGTCTATCGGGCAGCGAGCCTCTGGAACGGAGGAGCGACCGGGCACGGTCAGCCCCGCCCGACGTGTCCACAGCTCACACGCACACAGACACACAGAGGCCACACACTGGGGCCCGCCCGGGCCACATAGCGGGGCGGCACGTCGGCTGGATTCCTCACATCATCCTGGACACACACAGAGGCGACATTGTACAGCGCAAACACACCGCTGTACCGCCGCCGCCGCTGCCGCCAGCTGCCGCCAGCTGCTGCCGTAAGGCGAGGTTCCGGCTGGCGAGCGAGACACCCGGGCATCTTATGGGGCACCTCGCTGGCTTCCTTCGCCGGCACCACGCCTGCTGCTCCCACCCTGCATGCCCGTCTCGGCCCCGCCGGCCCGTCATGCGCCGGTGACCCGACCTTCCCTGACCTCTGTAGCAGTAGGAGCCCAAATAAGGCGTCCGGCTGGGCTCCAAGCTGCCGCTGCCACAGCCGCCGCTCGCTGGTCTATGAGTCAACGTAATGACGGGGTCGGGAGACGGGCACACAAAGGGGGCGTGACGGCGCCGCTCGCATACCCGCCCACTCCCGAGCTGTCGCCGCCACCGGGCGACGCGTCAACGGGTAACGCACGTGACGGAAGCTCACTGGCGCAAAATTGGTCCGATCGGAGGAAAATATTGGGAACGGTCGAGCGACGCGACGGCGCAATGTTTGCGACTTGCGTGGAGGTAGAGGAGGGGCATGTCAGAGCTGAAAAGTTTGAAGGGTGCTCAGAAGCCATCAGAGGAAAGGTTTGAAGGGTGCTCAGAAGTTATCAGAGCAGTTCAGGGCTAAAAGCAGCGCGGCGAAAACCGATCGAGCTGTTATAGCCAGATTGATAACTGCTGATAGTTAACTGCCTGAGGTCAACGACATCAGATCCGGTAGCCTCCTAGATAAATAATGACGCAGTTGATAATCGCCATACGGCATACACTGGCAGCTGGTGACCTCAGTGGCACACCAGACACCGATCAACTATTACCAGGCCGGCGGCTCGCTGACCCAATATAACGACAGGCACATTGAACAAACACAAACACACATTAACCCCATTATGACCATAACCAGAACCCAGCAGGCCATCATCGCTCACTGAAAGTTCTGTCGGACCCCCGTAAGAGGCCGTCACTTCCGACGCGTCTGTTTCGCTAATACCCAGCTGGAGGTGAAACATTACACCATGTTAGCGTCCTGTTTACATAATATCCAGTGACGAGGCCAGCAGACCTGACCGCCCCGGCACCGGCACCGGCTCCGGCACCGGCGGCGGCGGCGGCGGCGGCGTCGGCGGCGTCGGTCCCAGCCGAGAAGACTGCGGCGCCGACCAGAGCCGGCGTCCGTTACAGAGCCGCGAGCTGTGCAGAGTTCTGCGAACAGTGTCCTGTTCCCGTTCGTCCCCAGCTGTACCGGGACCAAGGATAAACATATACAGCCGGATAAACATTGCGGGTCATCTCTCTACTCGGATAGGAGACCGCCTTGTCCCGGTGACACAACAGGCAGCCTTTGAAGAGCCGACTGCCTCTGTTAACGCCGCCTGATTAACACGAATTAGCTTTGCCGGAGCCGCCCTCAAATCAAACACGCTGCAACACTCCTGGCAGTGACGTGCAGTGACGTCACACGAGTATTGACATAGGTGTGACGTCACACGAGTATTGGCATAGGTGTGACGCCACAGATATATTGGCATAGGTGTGGCGGCGTCCGGCCAGCCGGCGCTGTCACCCAGCACGTGGGCGGCGGTGACGGCTTGGCGGGGGTTTAAAGCGGTCGGGGGTTTCTTTTGGACGACTAAGAAGGGCGGGGCGAGGAGGGACTTTCAGCGCCAAGTCGGACGCGTGAAGGCGGAACACGGTCACGGCCACGATCAGCCCGTGACATCTGAGTCCAATTCGTGACTGATGGCGCGGCGTCGGGCCGTGATCAATGAGTCCAGCGCGTGACAACGAGTCCACTCCGTGACCGATGTGTCCGCGTTTGTCACGTCTCGGCCAGCGGACCATCTGCTGCGCTGGCGCGGCGCGGCGCGGGCCGCTGGTTCCCACGTCACAGATTGCGGGCCGGGCGGCACTGGGCAGACAGTGAGGCACAGCGGCCCTGCACTGACTCGTCACCCTCCGTACCGTCACCCTCCGTACCGTCACCCTCCGTACCGTCACCCTCCGTACCGTCACCCTCCGTACCGTCACCCTCCGTACCGTCACCCTCCGTACCGTCACCCTCCGTACCGTCGCGGCCCTGCACTGACTCGTCACCCTCCGTACCGTCACCCTCCGTACCGTCACCCTCCGTACCGTCACCCTCCGTACCGTCACCCTCCGTACCGTCACCCTCCGTACCGTCACCCTCCGTACCGTCGCGGCCCTGCACTGACTCGTCACCCTCCGTACCGTCACCCTCCGTACCGTCACCCTCCGTACCGTCACCCTCCGTACCGTCACCCTCCGTACCGTCACCCTCCGTACTGTCACCCTCCGTACCGTCACCCTCCGTACCGTCACCCTCCGTACCGTCTCGGCCCTGCCCTGACTGAACTCCCGAGCCGGCGCGACACTGCACTGTGTGGTTTGACGCAAGCCAGCCGGGCCAGACTGACTGGTGGACCGGCGTGTGGAGCCGCTGCTCAGACGCGGCAGAGACAAGGACGGAGCCGGCTCGGACCCCAGCACGGCCGCTGCAGGGCGGTGTGGCCCGCACACCAGCCCCACTGGCCCAGCAGCCCAGCAGACCACCGCAAGGCCACGCCAAATTTAACTGGCCGACATGCAAATTACACCCAGCGCGTGCAACTGGACTGACCGCGACCGGTGCAGACTAACTCCAGTGAGCGTTACGCTAATCAGCCGCAGAACAAAGTGGCGGCGCCGCGGCAAGGCAGCCGGGAGTTACGCGCAAATGGGGATTAAACGCCTCCAGTTAGCACGCGTCATGTCCTTGGGGGAGTGAGGGAGCGTACGTGAGAGGCGTCAGGGAGCGTGCGTGAGAGGTGTCAGGGAGCGTGCGTGAGAGGTGTCAGGGAGCGTGCGTGAGAGGCGTCAGGGAGCGTGCGTGAGAGGTGTCGGGGAGCGTGCGTGAGAGGTGTCAGGGAGCGTGCGTGAGAGGCGTCAGGGAGCGTGCGTGAGAGGTGTCGGGGAGCGTGCGTGAGAGGTGTCAGGGAGCGTGCGTGAGAGGTGTCAGGGAGCGTGCGTGAGAGGTGTCAGGGAGCGTGCGTGAGAGGTGTCAGGGAGCGTGTGTGAAAGGTGTCAGGGAGCGTGCGTGAGAGGTGTCAGGGAGCGTGTGTGAGAGGTGTCAGGGAGCGTGCGTGAGAGGTGTCAGGGAGCGTGCGTGAGAGGTGTCGGGGAGCGTGCGTGAGAGATGTCAGGGAGCGTGTGTGAAAGGTGTCGGGGAGCGTGCGTGAGAGGTGTCAGGGAGCGTGCGTGAGAGGTGTCGGGGAGCGTGCGTGAGAGATGTCAGGGAGCGTGCGTGAGAGGTATCAGGGAGCGTGTGGTGAGGGGTGGCGGGGAGCGTGCGTGAGAGGTGTCAGGGAGCGTGCGTGAGAGGTGTCAGGGAGCGTGCGTGAGAGGTGTCAGGGAGCGTGCGTGAGAGGTCTCAGGGAGCGTGCGTGAAAGGTGTCAGGGAGCGGGCGTTAGAGGTGTCAGGGAGCGTGCGTTAGAGGTGTCAGGGAGCGTGCGTGAGAGGTGTCAGGGAGCGTGCGTGAGAGATGTCAGGGAGCGGGCGCTAGAGGTGTCAGGGAGCGTGAGAGGCGTCAGGGAGCGTGCGTGACAGTGCGTGACTGTGCGTGAGAGCACCGGAGTGCGTTCGGTATGCACGTCACGCGGCGGAGAGTCCGCAGATCTGTCGGTTATGACAGCTGACTCAGAGAGCGGGCGGGGTGCTCGGACTCCTCCGACAGCCCCGCCCGGACGGACGGACAGACGGTGAAAATGGGCCGATCTGTTCGATCTGTCCAATCTGGTGCCGGTTGACGGGCACTTGTGAGCGGCTGGAATGCAGTGCCGCCACCATCGATCACATCGATCACAGAGGGGGCGGTACGGAGGGTGACGACGGCGCAGCGGGGTGTGTACAGACTACAGAGCGCCAAGCTGCCGGAGTCGGGGAGGTTGCCTGGACCGCGAATAGATGCGACACGCCTTCGCCGGCGAAACTAGGCATGATAATGACACAAAAGTCCAGGCACTCGAGACAGAAGAGAATGAAATCGTGAAGCCGAAAGCTCGGTACCAAATTCCGTCACCGAAGTCACAAAAGCAGAATCAGCACTTCTTAAAAATATGCCAGTCACTAAAGCAAGTAATCACAAGACAATATAATAAGTGTAATCACAAGACAAGGAGAAAATAGCAACCCGTCAGCAAAATAGAGTAAGTCCATACGGACTAAGAGAAGCAGTAAAGTTCAGTGCATCAAACCACCATGAAGAGTGACAAGCATGTAAAGTGAAGGCCCACCACCTCACCAAGAGCCGCGAGAAGAGAAGGCGGCGCACCGAGCCTGCGCACGGGAACGCCGAGTCCCGGCAAACAGAGTTCCACTTCTCCCCTCGCCGGAGACCAGCGCGTGGGGCCGCACCACAGACCCATGTCGTCTCCCGTCACGTCACACCCACACCTTCCCTCTGCCGTCACAGTCACCACGCGTCGCCAATCCTCACTGTCTCAGTCGGCAGCGTCCCGCGCCGCGGAGCCGATCGTGGCGCACCCGTCCGCCGCGCCGGCCGCTCCTTCACTGACTGCGCGGCCCGACGCGCGCCCGCTGCGCCCGCTGCCCCTGAGCCGCCCAGCGGCTCGGGGCCGGCCCAGACTTCGGCCCCGGGTTCAAACGATAACCTCGAAGGTCGCGGGCGGCACCGCTGACGGCACCACGACCACCGACGGTGTCCCCAGGATCGGTGCCTCGTGATATGAGCCAGGCTGCCCAACGGCTCCTCCGGTCCTTCCCACACCGGCCCAGAGGAGGCCGAACTGCGTCTTTGGGCGTCTGGCGGGAAACTGTCATGTTCTACGGCCCGGCGGCGGAGTCTTGTGGTTGGCAGCTGACCCAAAGTAAACACGTTAATCAGGAGCAGTTTGTGCGGCGCTGGGCGGCACCGCAGCGATGAGATGGAGCGCAGGTAAACAGCGGTGGCAGTGGTGCCAGCAACGCCAGCAGGGCAGCTGGGGCCGCCGCCCCACGCAGTCCGCCCCAGGCGTCACGTCCCTCATACGGACCCCTGAGCTGGAGCTGCACTGAGCTGGAGAGCACGTCTAGGGGGCGTTACGTCGCTCCGAAACGGCTCCGAAACGGGCGCTGAAACGGCTCCGAAACTACACTCCCGTCTGAGTCCCCGCGCGGCGCCGCGGCAGAGTCGTGTCGAGTTTCCCCCGTAACGGTGTCGGTGCGCGCGCTCGTGGCCCCGCCGTGCCCTGCCCTGCACGCCCAGCACGCCGCCGGCCGGCGTAGCCACGCGCGCTGGACGTGCTGGCACGCCCCGGGCGCTGAATCAGCCCGCGCGCCGAACACACCCCGGCAGCTACCGAGTCCGAACGCGGCCGTAACGGTCGCCCGCGTGTCAGGCCGGTTCAAACTCGGTCGGCCTGGGGACGCCTCCCCCCCCCCCCCCCGCGGGGTGTGATATATTCAGATATTGGGCGGCTATATTAACCTATGACGGTATTCCGGTGCAACCGGCAAAACCCAGTGAGATACAGACCATTGAATGCAGGTCATTGAGTGCCATTGATAAGAAGGCTGTTATACGAAGTTCAAGGATTGACTTTGGTAAAGATAATTACGATGCAAATGTTTAACTTCATTTTCAGTTTTCATTTTCAAATGTGCGCTTCAGCTAAACTAAATGCAGTAACAAAATGCAGCCAAACAAGTCCACGACAAGTCCCTCCTTCCGGCTCTTATCAAACAAGTCTGAACAAACCAGCACACTCACTTACATAACCATGAGTACATAATATGTTAACCGAGGAGTTCCCCATCACAATACCAACAGCCTGACACCTTGACACCTTGCCCTGACACCTTGCTGCCGCGTCTACTGCTGTTGCAGAGCGGCCCCTCTAGGTGATGTAACGCCTTGAATGGCTGTCCCGTTTGTTTGACAATTGTCCTGTGATAGATAGCCCGCCCAGTAAACACTTGTCATGCAACAGAACAGGGAGTGTTCAGACTCGACTGCAGGCTGATGCAAACGGAAAAGACGGCGAATAAAGCCGGAGTGGGCGGCCGAATAAGTGGCGCGCGAGGGTCGGGAGGTGCGATACTCGCGCCGGCTGATTACACTTTTCGGCCGCATTGTTGCAGCGGGTTTCCCCATCCGCCAATGTGATGAGGAAAAGCACGCTGATCCCATTTTACAGTCGATGGAGAAAAGGCAGTGTTCTAGCATCGGCACGCGTGGGTTTATCGCGAAATTATCGGCCTCTATTTCAGAAAATAATCAATTATATTTGGGTCGGTTGTCTCGATATCCTTGGATATCCAATATCGCTTAAACACAGCCACGTGTCATGCACATTGATGATGATTGGGGTTTAGGGGCGCTCCGACAACGAAGGTCACATGGCGCCCAATGCACATTGCACACAGCAACCATGTGCACAGTGCACGCCGAGTAAACGGATCCTGTTCGATCACTAACACCAGCAGCATGACCCCGGTGCGTGCTCCCTATCGCCGCTTGTACAGCCGCCCGATCATTATAGCACCGGCGACAAACATTGGGATAAGATATGGGATATTAAGGGCGAGTCATAATTTGCAAATGTCAAGGTCGATTACAGGGCGACCTACAATCGGGACAAGATAAACGGACATGGTGCGATATAGCTCCGTACCATAGAGCGACGGCTGGTGCCATAGAGAGTACAGAGGCCGCTGGCGGCTTCAGCTACAGAGTCCAACCAAGCTAGACAAACAAACACTTAACCTGCGACTTACTGGGCGGGGGGCTATTTTTTGTCCCCATCCCCTCCCGTCATTTTACAATAACTCCTAAACCAACACTAGTATCGTCACCAATATTGCAGTACCTTCTCCCATATCAATTCTACACATGTTGGCCAAAGGAAAAAGATGAGGTTATGATAGGTCAACCGGGAATGACGTCAGTGACGTCATGTTCTTCTGTTTTTGTTGAAAAATAATGGTTTGCGGAAAACGCCGTCAAAGGTACAATGTTTGAGATAAATGCAATTGTCTTAAATCAAATTACTGACAATAGACCGGGCTATCAAACTGCCATCTCTATTTTTTTCGGTTTTTTATATTCAAAATTTTGAGAAATCCAAACATTTTAACAACATTTTCACACAAAAATCAGAATTATCCAAAAACCGGAATATATATGATCGAGACGTGTTCGGTGAATATGTGTACCAAATTTGAAGTATATATCTTCAAAAATGACTGACTTATGACCTATAAATGACAAAAATCGACCACCTCTCACAGCATTACTACGCATAAAAAATGCATTTCCGTTTTTGCTTTTTACTTCTATTGATATGGAACAAACAATGTTGTAATTTTTCGCGTTCTAAACGAAAAACAAACCCAGAAACATGTGTTACAACGCCTAATGACCGTAATCTGCAGTTTGACCTCGTGACCTCGGATGACCTTGACCTGACCCAGGGTCATAAATAGCTTAGGATGGTACTTAGAAGTGTCACACACGAATCATGCCGATGTATCGACTACTTATGCGTTTAATATCGCAATTTTGTGCGACAATTCAATCCATCGAGACCTTTTGACACGGTCAAACATTTTGTACTTGACCTGAGCTGTGATGTCATCGGTGACAGAGGTCAACAATATTAGGTTTCCCTCGATAAATTTTCCAGGACTATCGAATGCCGTTTTAATCTTTATAATCGGTCCAGTAGTTCCGGAGATCCGAGGGGGGCAAAAAAATACCCCCCCCCCCCCCCCAGTAAGTCGCGGGTTAAGGATACACCACATTTCCTGTTTAACCCAGAAATATCACGTTCCCTCCTCCAGACTAAATTCAACACGAGACGGGTTAGATCCAGCTAGATTCAGTTAGATTATCCGGATCCAGTCGTCGCTAACCCGCGACATTCGAGCTCTCACCTGTCCACCCGGTCGTGCCGCGTGTGCGCTACACCCTCCGATCGCTCGGATACAGCCCAGCGAGGTCACCAGCTGACCTTGAGACCGGCACCCGTTAACAGCTCGGGCCGACAGCGGCGGTAGACCGCGGCTCGACACCACCCCGACGCTGTTTTGGCTGACGACCGGGCCGCCGCCCCCGCCGCCGCGCCGCCCCCGCCCCCGCCGCCGGCTCGGCAATCGTCCACAGCAGCAGGAAGGTGTGTGCGGTCACGTCCGACGCAGGCGGCGATCCTGACGTAGACAAGGCGCCACTGGCGCGCCGCTCTCCGCACTCCGCTCTCCGCGCGTTCAGTCCCTGCGCCAGGTTCTGCGCAAGGAACTCGGTCAGACTCGCCTCATTACTCACATACACACAGCCGAGGAAAAAGCTCAGAGCCACGGAAACGAGCACTGCCGGCACACAGAAGAACAGCGGGACTCCAGACGGATGCGCGTGTATAGGAGCCCCAGAACACAGCTCGTGGCGGCGGGTCCGGCGTCAGGCTCGGTCGGCGGTACGGCCACAATGGCCTCACCGGATGTGGCTCCAACCACCCGGCGGGGCCTCTCACACCAGAGTCCCGCCGCCCCAGCTGCCGAACAGCGACCTCAGCGTGACCTTAACCACCGGCGTCGGTCCACTCCTGGCCCCTCCTGAACGGAGAAAAAGCCCGCCGCTGACCGATAAAGCAGCGGTCAGAGCTGTTGTATCGTCCCGTACTATCCGCGCACTGTCCGCTCCCTGTTCACTCCCTGTTCACGCCCTGTTCACTCCCTGTCGGCCACTCTCCGCGGCAGATCAGACGGCTTTACGGTGGCTTTTTACGGCCTACCGAGCCGCTCGGGGAGCTGTTCGTCTCTGTCTCGCGGCCTCCCGGTGCCCCGTGCCGCGGCCTGTGCCGGGCGCGGCCCCGCGGCGGTTCTGCCGCTGCTGAGTCGAGTCTCCGTGTGCGTCTGTCTTCACAATGTAGCGCGGCGAGACGCGTGCAGCCCTGCAGCCGGCATGTGGCTGCTGCCTCGTGCTGTATCCTGCGCTTTTTGCTGCGCGTCTCGTGGTCCATTCTCTACACTCTGAACTTACAACACTTTGTGCTTCGCTCTGTATTCGGCGCCTGCTGTTTTGTGCTCTTTATTCCGTGCTCTGTTTGTGCGAGCTGCTCTTTTATCCGCGTGCAGGAGACGCGGCTGGAGCAGCGGCCGCCAGCTGAGACAGCACAATGCCTCCCCGGCATGTCGCGTGCGGGGCGGCGGCGGCGGCGGCGGCGGCGGCGGCGGAAGAGGCGGCGGCGGGATCACAGGGGATCCCAGGCTCCAGGATCACAGGCTCCAGGGGGGCACCTCTCCGCACACCCCGCCATTCTCTTCCCGAAAACAAACAAACAAACAAGAGTACGTCAGAGCATTGCATCAGCGCTTCCTCCGTCCGCTGTCCTCGCCGAGACGCGCCAAGCCCCAACACAACTGCCATATGATATCGAGTCGCCCATCAGCGAAGGCCGCCTCTCGCCGGCGGATTGGGGCGTGTCCCTACGCCGCTCCCGGAGCTGGGAGTCCACTGAGGCGACTGGCAAGGCCGTCTGTGACGCAGTTTGGGGCTTCGTTAGTAGTTCGCCTGAGCGCCCCCCCCCCCCCCCCTCCCTCATACGTCACCGGTGAACCCGGGTCCGGGGACAGTGACCCCCCGTCGGGCCGCCTGACCACACCTTAGTCATCAGTGGCCGCCTTTCCAATCAGCGGCACTGCAGCGGTTTGGGAGCTGAGGGAAGTTGAGGGGGGGGGGGGCTAGTTGACGCAGCTGTCCTGGCGACAAGAGTTGACAGATGGCGGCACGAATGGGCCGGAATCACGCGCGGGGGTGGGGGCGGGAGTGGGGCGGGGCGGGAGCGGGCGGGAGCGGGGCGGCGGGGCGGCGGGACGGCGACAGCGACGGCACCGCCCGCCCCGTTGACGGGACGGCGGACCCACCTCGGCGTCCGCTCGACGAGGGACGGTCAGGAATGTCTGGGAATGTCTCCCTCTCCTCCTGGAGGCCGGGCCCGTCCAATCACTTACCATTGGCCGCCGACCCACGTCGTGACGTCACCACTGATGGATGCACAAGACGTGTGAGCCGGTTTTTTGTCAGCGTTAAAAAGTGGTCATACATTCAGCTCTTTGGTGGCGACGACGGTTATTGCCAACACAGTGCCAAGTTCTGCAGCCCGCACCCCAAGTAATCTTTCACGGTAGTGCCTTTCATAATCCTGTACGATGGTGCAGGTAATCTCAGCAGATATGGCGATAAGCCGAACAAATGCGACAATACGGCTCGCGTTTGGCATATAAGTCGAAGATAGCTGGTGCTTGGTAAGCGCGTTACCCGTGTCGATCCGACGTATCTCCGGGGGTGGTTCGATCGCGAGTGAGCAGCTTTACAGCGGCCTCCCAAGGTCCTCTCCGAAAGATCCGCAACGTCTTACAACCCACTCAGGCGGCTGCAGTCGCTACGCTCCCGGATCCCACCCCCTCCACGAGCTGGCGGCTGCCCAGACGGCGCCGTCTTGACCCTCCCGCCCTCGCCCCGCCTCCGCCTCCGCCTCCGCCTCCGCCGCCCCCCCCCCCCCCCCCCCCCCCCCGTCATCGCCCGTCACCAGCGCAGACAGCTTCAACGAACCCTTCGTCCGCCGAACCAGAGAAATGTTTCCTCCCCGCCGCTTCCCCGCCGCTTCCGTCGCCGCCCAACATGTAAACAGTCGCGTCGTCGTTACATCAGCCGTCCGCCGATCGCTCCGGCACGACCGACGCGTCGCATCCGTCTCCGCCACGCTGCAATCGGCGCCGCGAGGCGCGCGGCTGTCGCCAACTACAAAGACGACCCGGCGGCGGCGGCGCGGCGGCCGTCAGACGGCGACGCAGCGGCGCAGAAGCAGTCGTCTGCGCGAGGGTCAAGGGTCGCGGGCTGATAGCATCAGACGAATCTCCGATTGTTATCGGAAGCCGCACTGGCCTTGCCCTTTAAAACATTCGGACCACCCAGTCCCGCCGGACTCTGCGCTCAGGTCCACTGTCGCCGCGGGCTGTGTTGATTAGCAATCGGAATGATAAGTTTGTTTTGAATGGGCTATTCGATTAAACAATTGCATGGTATGTGACTCGCCGCGAGACAGTGTAAGCCCATGCTGGCCCGTCGGTGGGTGAACTAAGCTGGGAATATCATGACAAACCGATGTCGATTCGATGGCAACGTGATGGCGTAATTGCAAACTGATGAAGAGTCGATGGCGACTCGATGGCGACTCGATGGTGACTCGATGGCGTCTCGATGGCGACTCGATGGCGACTCGATGGCGTCTCGATGGCGACTCGATGGCGACTCGATGGCGTATCGATGGCGACTCGATGGCGACTCGATTGCGACTCGATTGCGACTCGATGGCGACTCGATGGCGACTCGATTGCGGTACTCACCTTCATACATCCGAGCATACTGCGGGAAACCGGCATCGCGGAGCCAGCGGCAAGCCTCGAGAGCTTCCCATTCTGCAAAGAACAGAGGAACTCAGTCAGCCAAAATAAAAGACAAGAGTCACAGAGTCAGACAGAGTCATGCAGAGTCGCACAGAGTCGCACAGAGTTGTACGGAGTCACACACCGACCACAGGGACAGGTGGGTGCGGTGGGGCGCGGTCAGGCGCGGCGGACGCGGGGCTGAACCCGCAGACTGGCGGACACGGTCACACAAATCGGGCCGTTATGCCACGTGGTCGAACTGATGAGCTGATGAGTGAACTGATGACAGACGAACTAACGAGCTGACCGGACGAGGTGGGAATGACAACTCTCCGAGTGGCCTGGGATACTGTTACCCGACACATGTCATCTGTGTAAACACAGGGAACAAGGTGGCGTATTTATCCCATGCCTGGTCACCGGCCGAATCCGCTTCGAGCGAGCACCGTATCGGCTTCGCGCTAAGGTCCGTGTTCCGTTCAGGACGTCCGCCGGCCGCGTTTATTCTGCAATCTAAACGCCTGTCACTCAGCCGTCTGCTAGCGTCGCTCCATCATGGGACTGTCAGCCGGACACGGAACTGCGGGTCGTCACGCCGAATAAACTAACCGCGCTGAATAAACCTGACTCGGTACGACCACCGCCGCTCCCGCGTGGCACCACCGTGCTACCTGACAATTACCCGTCATGTCTGCTCGTGCCCCGATACGAGTCGCGCTTCAACGAGCCGTGTCCGGCGGCAGGAGGGCTCCCGTCGGCCGGGCCATATAAGCCCAGCTCCGGGTGTCACCCCGGTCCCGGCGCGGCGCGGCGCGGCGCGGCGTGGCGGTGAGGCCAGGTGTCTGGCTGTCCTGTCTCCGCCGACGCCGGACACGGCTGACCACATACTAATGACCCGGTCACTCGCTTACCGACCGGATCCGACCATCCGAACCGGACCCGTCCCGTCCGGTCCGGTCCCCGCCTGAGGCGCTGAGGCATCACCGATAGGACCACGTCCAGTGCGATGCTCCCGGAGCCGCTCCGCGCATCCAAACAGCGAGGGGCCGCCGCGTCCGAACAGCTCACCGCGAGACGGACACGGACAGGGGCGCGTCCGGTCCGGGGCCCCACCGCGGGTCCGTCCAGCCCACCGGGGGACGGGGGCAGGGGACGGGGGCAGGCGGGGCAGCGGACCGTGACGCTGCGCAGTCGTGACGCTCCAGTGACGGCCGTGACGGTTCGATGACGGCCGTGACGGGCGGTGACGGGCGGTGACTGACAGTGACAGACGTGTGTTTCTGCCGCCGCGGCTTCTCTGATCTCACGCAGGTCAGTGCGGGGGGGGGGTGACGGACGCGATGGTCTAGTGACGAGGCACAGCGACGCACAGTGACGATTGTAGGTCTGTTTATACTCCCACGGGGCCGCGCCGGGTCGTCCCAGACCCGGGTCCCAGGAAGATGGCAAGCGTCCGCCGCACCGCGAACCATCACCCGCCACCCGCCACCTCACACCGTCACCCGTCACACGCCACACGTCACCCGTCACACGTCACACGCCACACGTCACACGTCACCCGTCACCCGCCACCTCACACCGTCACCCGTCACACGCCACACGCCACACGTCACACGTCACACGTCACCTCACACCGTCACCCGTCACCCGTCACACGTCACACGTCACACGTCACACGTCACACGTCACACGTCACACGTCACACGTCACACGTCACACGTCACACGTCACACGTCACACGTCACACGTCACACGTCACACGTCACACGTCACACGTCATCCGTCACACGTCACACGGCCGGTCCGGTAACGGCGCCGTGTGACGGACGCCCGCCACACACAGGTGACGGACGTGTGACGGCCCGTCACGTGTGACGTGTGACAGCCCGTCACAGATGACAGCCCGTCCCGGACGCACGCTGACCGCTGACCGCTGACGGACGCGCAGGCGCTGACCGCTGGCGTCATCAAATCCGCCGCCATCATCGAATCGCCCGAAAACGGCGCCCACTGAACGACATGCCCTCATGAACGCCATTAACAAGCTTGTTCCAACCGACAATCATTATGCGTGGACGATATACATCCGAGTTTCACATTAACAGTGCTGTCATGTGCAAAGGTTACCGTCTACAATAACATACCCCTGCACAGCATTAACAGCTAGTTCCATAGAACCACTGTGCGTGAACGATGCCTATGTATGCCTCGGAGTTTTACATTAGGAGTGTCGTCACGTGCAACGGTTATCGTCCCGAACACCCATAGGTACACCATCACGTTACACCCCTGAACACGGGTCGGGATATCCGCATATGTCGTGTATCAACTACAGCTACAATCACGGACATGGCAGGTGCAAGCACGACATGTGGAGCTGTTCGGACTGACGAAACACCGACACCCGGACGACATAATAAGATGATGCCCATGACCTGCCGAAAGAAGCGTGCCATGTGCACGTGTGCACGTGCTGCCTGACGCAACATGCATACGACAGTGACCGGAGACGCTCTACTGCGAATCCGGGTGGGCGGGAATTCTCGGCCCGCCTCACCGCATCCCGGATCTGACCTGACCCCGCTGACCTGACCTCCTGAAGACGTGCATCGCTGACCACCGAGGCGCGACTGACCGACCAGCCGACCCACCCACCACCAATCGGCGCCGCCAAATCCGCCTCCTCTCCCGGCGCCGCCTCTCCCGGCACCGTACCACACCGCCCCGCACCCCACACCGTACCACCCCGGCGCACCGCACCCCACCTCACACCGTACCACCCCGCCCGCACCGCACCGCACCGCACCCCACCTCACACCACCCCGCACCGCACCCCACCTCACACCGTACCACCCCGCACCGCACCGCACCGCACCGCACCGCCCCACCTCACACCGTACCACCCCGCCCGCACCGCACCCCACCCCGCACAGCACCCCACCTCACACCGTACCACCCCGCACCGCACCCCACCTCACACCGTACCAACCCGCCCGCACCCCACCTCACACCGTACCACCCCGCCCGCACCGCACCCCACCTCACACCACCCCGCACCGCACCCCACCTCACACCGTACCACCCCGCACCGCACCGCACCGCACCGCACCGCACCGCACCGCACCGCACCGCACCGCACCGCACCGCACCGCACCGCACCGCACCGCACCGCACCGCACCGCACCGCACCGCACCGCCCCACCTCACACCGTACCACCCCGCCCGCACCGCACCGCACCCCACCCCGCACCGCACCGCACCCCACCTCACACCGTACCACCCCGCACCGCACCCCACCTCACACCGTACCAACCCGCCCGCACCCCACCTCACACCGTACCACCCCGCCCGCACCGCACCTCACACCGTACCACCCCGCACCGCACCGCACCTCACACCGTACCACCCCGCACCCCACCTCACACCGTACCACCCCACATCACACCATACCGCACCGCACCGCACCGCACCGCACCGCACCGCACCGCACCGCACCGCACCGCACCGCACCGCACCGCACCGCACCGCACCGCACCGCACCGCACCGCACCTCACACCGTACCACCCCACATCACACCATACCACCCCGCACCGCACCCCACCTCACCTCACACCGTACCACCCCGCACCGCCCCACCTCACACCGTACCACCCGGCGCACACCGTACCACCCCGCACACCGCACCCCACCTCACACCGTACCACCCCGCACCCCATCTCACCTCACACCGTACCACTCCGCACCCCACCTCACACCGTACCACCCCGGCGCACCGCACCGAATGCAAATCACCGCTGCGCTCTGCCATAGCCGGCTGACATCAGCACCCCACACATCATCGCCTGTTTTCCATCGGCGATCCGCCGACCTCCAGTCGACCTTCAGCGCCGGCGTGCATAAAATCGCCACATCAAAACAGGCCCCCGAGATGTAAATGAGATAATTAGGCGGTTCGGTCCCGGCTGACAAAAGCCAGCCCTCCCCACGAGCCGCGAGCCGCGAGCCGCGAGCTGCGTGTTGCGAGCTGCGTGTTGCGAGCTGCTGCGTGCGGCGGCGGCGTGTAGAGGGTTAGTAAGCGGCACGCGAGCCGCGCTACCAGGCAGCGTTTGGTAATGCCCCGCCACGAGGTTCTCCGCCAACCACCGCGTCAGGCACGCCACGCGCCAAAAGCCGCACAATTACAACACTCGTGAGAGTGAGATGCAACGGTTCGAGCCGAGCTGGGCCGAGCCGAGCCGAGCCGGGCCGGGCCGAGCCGAGCCGGGCCGAGCCGAGCCGAGCCGAGCCGAGCCGAGCCGAGCCGGGTCGAGCCGAGCCGAGCCGAGCCGAGCCGGGTCGAGCCGAGCCGGGCCGGGCCGGGCGCCGGTCTGTCTGCCGTGGCCTGGACCAGTTCGGCGGGCTGAGCAGGACGAGTCTGTTGCACGGCGGGGCAGGGCCGCCGGGGCCGGTGCGGCCGGCAGGGCCGCGGCCCGCCGCACCGCACTCACGGCTATTTGTCAGACTTAGCGACCGATGGTAAGAGCCGGCTGTATAAGCAGCTGGGGTTCGGGGGCTTACCGGGGAATTTTCACCGCAGATTGGGACGAGTGTCGGTCACAACAGAGAAACCGAGGGATGCGAGGAAACGGGGATGATTGATGAAGATAACTCGTGTCTATTTTGCATCTAACCAGCAGCCCATCTGTTCGATAAAAGTGCGCATTGCCGCATTGCATTTAATAAAAGTATTAAATATTCATGGATGGAGTCATACCGTGTGATGTCCCTGCCGTCATCCATCATAGTCCACAGTCCATTGTCAGGGGCGATTGCGAGCCATGCTGTCGCAGCAACAGCTGGCATGGGCGCCTCCTCAGCGACTACAACGGAGACCTCGCCGCTAACACCAAACACCACCGGGCGGCGGACCAGCGCCAACGCTGCCTCCTGGCCCTCCGCTGGAGGCATGGCCAGCTCTCCGCCGCTCCCACCCCTCCCGGCTTCCCCGCGGCCAGTCGGTAGCGCCGGCGGACACAATGGACACCGTGTTCACACGGCGGTTCAGGAAGCCGGGCTGCAGGGTGCCGTGCGTGCGGCACGCACCCGTCCCGCGCGCGCACGCACACCGGCACCCGGATCACGCGCAACGCCGGGACGGGAGAGCAAAACAGCGATTAGCGCTGCCGACCCGCGCCGCGCAGCCCTTTGTCTCAGCTGAGCGGCGCGGCAGAACACGGGGTAATCTGTCGGTAGGGAGCACGCGAGCCGCCAACGGGGGAGATACCGGGGTGTGTGGACCAGGCCGTGAGCGGGGTACGGAGTGTGTGGACCAGGCCGTGAGCGGGGTACGGGGTGTGTGGACCAAGCCGTGAGCGGAGTACGGGGTGTGTGGACCAGGCCGTGAGCGGGGTACGGGGTGTGTGGACCAGGCCCTGAGCGGGGTACGGTGTGTGTGGACCAGGCCGTGAGCGGGGTACGGGGTGTGTGGACCAGGCCGTGAGCGGGGTACGGGGTGTGTGGACCAGGCCGTGAGCGGGGTACGGGGTGTGTGGACCAGGCCCTAAGCGGGGTACGGGGTGTGTGGACCAGGCCGTGAGCGGGGTACAGAGTGTGTGGACCAGGCCGTGAGCGGGGCACGGGGTGTGTGGACCAGGCCGTGAGCGGGGTACGGGGTGTGTGGACCAGGCCCTGAGCGGGGTACGGGGTGTGTGGACCAGGCAGTGAGCGGGGTACAGAGTGTGTGGACCAGGCCGTGAGCGGGGCACGGGGTGTGTGGACCAGGCCGTGAGCGGGGTACGGGGTGTGTGGACCAAGCCGTGAGCGGGCTACGGGGTGTGTGGACCAGGCCGTGAGCGGGGCACGGGGTGTGTGGACCAGGCCGTGAGCGGGGTACGGGTGTGTGGACCAAGCCGTGAGCGGGGTACGGGGTGTGTGGACCAGGCCGTGAGCGGGGTACAGAGTGTGTGGACCAGGCCGTGAGCGGGGTACGGGGTGTGTGGACCAGGCCGTGAGCGGGGTACGGGGTGTGTGGACCAGGCCGTGAGCGGGGTACGGGGTGTGTGGACCAAGCCGTGAGCGGGGTACGGGGTGTGTGGACCAGGCCGTGAGCGGGGTACGGGGTGTGTGGACCAGGCCGTGAGCGGGGTACGGGGTGTGTGGACCAGGCCGTGAGCGGGGTACGGGGTGTGTGGACCAGGCCCTGAGCGGGGTACGGGGTGTGTGGACCAGGCCGTGAGCGGGGTACGGGGTGTGTGGACCAGGCCGTGAGCGGGGTACGGGGTGTGTGGACCAGGCCGTGAGTGGGGTACAGGGTGTGTGGACCAGACCCTGAGCGGGGTACGGGGTGTGTGGACCAGGCCGTGAGCGGGGTACAGAGTGTGTGGACCAGGCCGTGAGCGGGGCACGGGGTGTGTGGACCAGGCCGTGAGCGGGGTACGGGGTATGTGGACCAGGCCCTGAGCGGGGTACGGGGTGTGTGGACCAGGCCGTGAGCGGGGTACAGAGTGTGTGGACCAGGCCGTGAGCGGGGCACGGGGTGTGTGGACCAGGCCGTGAGCGGGGTACGGGGTGTGTGGACCAAGCCGTGAGCGGGGTACGGGGTGTGTGGACCAGGCCGTGAGCGGGGTACAGAGTGTGTGGACCAGGCCGTGAGCGGGGTACGGGGTGTGTGGACCAGGCCGTGAGCGGGGTACAGAGTGTGTGGACCAGGCCGTGAGCGGGGTACGGGGTGTGTGGACCAGGCCGTGAGCGGGGTACGGGGTGTGTGGACCAGGCCGTGAGCGGGGTACGGGCTGTGCGTGGAGCTGGCCGTGAGCGGGGTACGGGGTGTGTGGACCAGGCCGTGAGCGGGGTACGGGCTGTGCGTGGAGCTGGCCGTGAGCGGGGTACGGGCTGTGCGTGGACCAGGCCGTGAGCGGGGTACGGGCCGTGCGTGGACCAGGCCGTGAGCGGGGTACGGGCCGTGCGTGGACCAGGCCGTGCGCGGGGTACGGGCCGTGCGTGGACCAGGCCGTGAGCGGGGTACGGGCCGTGCGTGGACCAGGCCGTGAGCGGGGTACGGGCCGTGCGTGGACCAGGCCGTGAGCGGGGTACGGGCCGTGCGTGGAGCTGGCCGTGAGCGGGATACGGGCTGTGCGTGGACCAGGCCGTGAGCGGGGTACGGGCCGTGCGTGGAGCTGGCCGTGAGCGGGGTACGGGCCGTGCGTGGACCAGGCCGTGAGCGGGGTACGGGCCGTGCGTGGACCAGGCCGTGAGCGGGGTACGGGCTGTGCGTGGACCAGGCCCTGAGCGGGGTACGGGCTGTGCGTGGACCAGGCCGTGAGCGGGGTACGGGGTGTGTGGACCAGGCCCTGAGCGGGGTACGGGCTGTGCGTGGAGCAGGCCCTGAGCGGGGTACGGGGTGTGTGGACCAGGCCCTGAGCGGGGTACGGGCTGTGCGTGGAGCAGGCCGTGAGCGGGGTGCGGGCTGTGCGTGGACCAGGCCGTGAGCGGGGTACGGGCTGAACATGGACCAGGCCGTGAGCGGGGTACGGGCTGTGCGTGGACCAGGCCGTGAGCGGGGTACGGGCTGTGCGTGGAGCTGGTCGGAGCTGCGGGTATACAACGAACGGACAGCGGCCCCATAGGACAGAAACAGAGGCTACCTGGGTCGCCTGGACAGAAACAGAGGCTACCTGGGTCGCCTGGACAGAAACAGGCTACCTGGGTCGCCGGGACAGGAACAGAGGCTACCTGGGTCGCCTGGACAGGAACAGAGGCTACCTGGGTCGCCTGGACAGAAACAGAGGCTACCTGGGTCGCCTGGACAGGAACAGAGGCTACCTGGGTCGCCTGGACAGAAACAGAGGCTACCTGGGTCGCCTGGACAGAAACAGAGGCTACCTGGGTCGCCTGGACAGAAACAGAGGCTACCTGGTCGCCTGGACAGAAACAGAGGCTACCTGGGTCGCCTGGACAGAAACAGAGGCTACCTGGGTCGCCTGGACAGAAACAGAGGCTACCTGGGTCGCCTGGACAGAAACAGAGGCTACCTGGGTCGCCTGGACAGAAACAGAGGCTACCTGGGTCGCCTGGACAGAAACAGAGGCTACCTGGGTCGCCTTTCTCTGTAAACTATCGTTATGCACGGAGAGTCAGTTAAACTACAATCCATAAATCTCGGCAAACCATTCTTATGCATAAAATAATCGCTTAAACATACAATCTATAAAATTGGTGAAGGACGACGGGGTAAAAAAAGGGAGATCGTATACCTTCAGTGAAAGGGTCGGCGCAATCAAAGCGTTCTCTTTAGAAAGGATGCAGCGATCCGCAACAAATTTAAACGAAACATGACAGCGGTCGCTTCAGCTGTGACCGCACATGAAATGCGGAACACGAAATCTCTGATCAATCGCGACGCTTTCGCAAAAATCATCACCGATTGGCACGATGTAAAGCTGAGGCACACACCGAAACCACCAGTCGGCACTGTACGGCGATATCACCCACGAATCATAAGAAACGGGCGGCAGAAACAGAGACTTCATACATCAGACGCTTTCGCAGGGGCTCACCTACTGACCGGCTGAGGCGCCGCCTCTCTCGCTCTCTCGCTCTCTCGCTCTCTCGCTCTCTCTCGCTCTCTCTCGCTCTCTCTCGCTCTCTCTCGCTCTCTCTCGCTCTCTCTCGCTCTCTCTCGCTCTCTCTCGCTCTCTCTCTCGCTCTCTCTCGCTCTCTCTCGCTCTCTCTCGCTCTCTCTCGCTCTCTCTCGCTCTCTCTCGCTCTCTCTCGCTCCTCTCTCTCGCTCTCTCTCGCTCTCTCTCGCTCTCTCTCGCTCTCTCTCGCTCTCTCTCGCTCTCTCTCGCTCTCTCTCTGCTCTCTCTCTCTCGCTCTCTCTCGCTCTCTCTCGCTCTCTCTCGCTCTCTCTCGCTCTCTCTCGCTCTCTCTCGCTCCTCTCTCGCTCTCTCTCAGCTCTCTCTCGCTCTCTCTCGCTCTCTCTCGCTCTCTCTCGCTCTCTCTCGCTCTCTCTCGCTCTCTCTCGCTCTCTCTCGCTCTCTCTCGCTCTCTCTCGCTCTCTCTCGCTCTCTCTCGCTCTCTCTCGCTCTCTTCGCTCCTCTCTCTCGCTCTCTCTCGCTCTCTCTCGCTCTCTCTCGCTCTCTCTCGCTCTCTCTCGCTCTCTCTCCGCTCTCTCTCGCTCTCTCTCGCTCTCTCTCGCTCTCTCTCGCTCTCTCTCGCTCTCTCTCGCTCTCTCTCTCGCTCTCTCCTTCGCTCTCTCTCGCTCTCTCTCGCTCTCTCTCGCTCTCTCTCGCTCTCTCTCGCTCTCTCTCGCTCTCTCATCGCTCTCTCTCGCTCTCTCTCGCTCTCTCTCGCTCTTTCTCGCTCTCTCTCGCTCTCTCTCGCTCTCTCTCGCTCTCTCGCTCTCTCTCGCTCTCTCTCGCTCTCTCTCGCTCTCTCTCGCTCTCTCTCGCTCTCTCTCGCTCTCTCTCGCTCTCTCTCGCTCTCTCTCGCTCTCTCTCGCTCTCTCTCGCTCTCTCTCGCTCTCTCTCGCTCTCTCTCGCTCTCTCGCTCTCTCTCGCTCTCTCTCGCTCTCTCTCGCTCTCTCTCGCTCTCTCTCTCGCTCTCTCTCGCTCTCTCTCGCTCTCATCTCGCTCTCTCTCGCTCTCTCTCGCTCTCTCTCGCTCTCTCTCGCTCTCTCTCGCTCTCTCTCGCTCTCTCTCGCTCTCTCTCGCTCTCTCTCGCTCTCTCTCTCGCTCTCTCTCGCTCTCTCTCGCTCTCTCTCGCTCTCTCCTCGCTCTCTCTCGCTCTCTCTCGCTCTCTCTCGCTCTCTCTCGCTCTCTCTCGCTCTCTCTCGCTCTCTCTCGCTCTCTCTCGCTCTCTCTCGCTCTCTCTCGCTCTCTCTCGCTCTCTCTCGCTCTCTCTCGCTCTCTCTCGCTCTCTCTCGCTCTCTCTCGCTCTCTTCGCTCTCTCTCGCTCTCTCTCGCTCTCCTCTCGCTCTCTCTCGCTCTCTCTCGCTCTCTCTCGCTCTCTCTCGCTCTCTCTCGCTCTCTCTCGCTCTCTCTCTCGCTCTCTCTCGCTCTCTCTCGCTCTCTCTCGCTCTCTCTCGCTCTCTCTCGCTCTCTCTCGCTCTCTCTCGCTCTCTCTCGCTCTCTCTCGCTCTCTCTCGCTCTCTCTCGCTCTCTCTCGCTCTCTCTTCGCTCTCTCTCGCTCTCTCTCGCTCTCTCTCGCTCTCTCTCGCTCTCTCTCGCTCTCTCTCGCTCTCTCTTCGCTCTCTCTCGCTCTCTCTCGCTCTCTCTCGCTCTCTCTCGCTCTCTCTCGCTCTCTCTCGCTCTCTCTCGCTCTCTCTCGCTCTCTCCTCTCGCTCTCTCTCGCTCTCTCTCGCTCTCTCCTCGCTCTCTCTCGCTCTCTCTCGCTCTCTCTCGCTCTCTCTCGCTCTCTCTTCGCTCTCTCTCGCTCTCTCTCGCTCTCTCTCGCTCTCTCTCGCTCTCTCTCGCTCTCTCTCGCTCTCTCTCGCTCTCTCTCGCTCTCTCTCGCTCTCTCTCGCTCTCTCTCGCTCTCTCTCGCTCTCTCTCGCTCTCTCTCGCTCTCTCTCGCTCTCTCTCGCTCTCTCTCGCTCTCTCTCGCTCTCTCTCGCTCTCTCGTCGCTCTCTCTCGCTCTCTCTCGCTCTCTCTCGCTCTCTCTCGCTCTCTCTCGCTCTCTCTCGCTCTCTCCTCGCTCTCTCTCGCTCTCTCTCGCTCTCTCTCGCTCTCTCTCGCTCCCTCTCTCGCTCTCTCTCGCTCTCTCTCGCTCTCTCTCGCTCTCTCTCGCTCTCTCTCGCTCTCTCTCGCTCTCTTCTCGCTCTCTCTCGCTCTCTCTCGCTCTCTCTCGCTCTCTCTCGCTCTCTCTCGCTCTCTCTCGCTCTCTCTCGCTCTCTCTCGCTCTCTCTCGCTCTCTCTCGCTCTCTCTCGCTCTCTCTCGCTCTCTCTCCGCTCTCTCTCGCTCTCTCTCGCTCTCTCTCGCTCTCTCTCGCTCTCTCTCGCTCTCTCTCGCTCTCTCTCGCTCTCTCTCGCTCTCTCTCGCTCTCTCTCGCTCTCTCTCGCTCTCTCTCGCTCTCTCTCGCTCTCTCTCGCTCTCTCTCGCTCTCTCTCGCTCTCTCTCGCTCTCTCTCGCCTCTCTCTCGTCTCTCTCTCGTCTCTCTCGCTCTCTCTCTCTCTCTTCTCTCTCTCTCCTCTCTCCTCTCTCTCCTCTCTCTCGCTCTCTCTCGCTCTCTCTCGCTCTCTCTCGCTCTCTCTCGCTCTCTCTCGCTCTCTCTCGCTCTCTCTCGCTCTCTCTCGCTCTCTCTCGCTCTCTCTCGCTCTCTCTCGCTCTCTCTCGCTCTCTCTCGCTCTCTCTCGCTCTCTCTCGCTCTCTCTCGCTCTCTCATCGCTCTCTCTCGCTCTCTCTCTGCTCTCTCTCGCTCTCTCTCTCGTCTCTCTCGCTCTCTCTCTCTCTCTCTCTCTCTCTCTCTCTCTCTCTCTCTCTCTCTCTCCTCTCTCTCTCTCTCTCTCTCTCCTCTCTCTCTCTCTCTCTCTCTCTCTCTCTCTCTCTCTCCTCTCCTCTCTCTCTCTCTCCTCTCTCTCTCTCTCTCTCTCTCTCTCTCTCTCTCTCTCTCGTCTCTCTCTCTCTCTCTCTCTCTCTCTCTCTCTCTCTCTCTCTCTCTCTCTCTCTCTCTCTCTCTCTCTCTCTCTCTCTCTCTCTCTCTCTCTCTCTCTCTCTCCTCTCTTCTCTTCTCTCTCTCTCTCTCTCTCTCTCTCTCTCTCTCTCTCTCTCTCTCTCTCTCTCTCTCTCTCTCTCTCTCTCTCTCTCTCTCTCTCTCTCTCTCTCTCTCTCTCTCTCTCTCTCTCTCTCTCTCTCTCTCTCTCTCTCTCTCTCTCTCTCTCTCTCTCTCTCTCTCTCTCTCTCTCTCTCTCTCTCTCTCTCTCTCTCTCTCTCTCTCTCTCTCTCTCTCTCTCTCTCTCTCTCTCTCTCTCTCTCTCTCTCTCTCTCTCTCTCTCTCTCTCTCTCTCTCTCTATCGCTGGATCGGGTTATCGCGCGTAGGGACCGTTACATTTGACTGATCCGGCTGCAGCTCTATCGAATCGACACGAGGTATTGTTTCCGCTGCAGAGGCACTGTCTGCACAGTGCACGTGTAGCCAGCGGGGTCGGGTGTCCGCGACACAGAGGGGGCAGATCCGGACACATATCCGGACACAGATCCGGGCACATATCCAAACACAGATCCGGACACATATCCGGACACATATCCGGACCCAGATCCGGGCACAGATCCGGGCACAGATCCGGGCACATATCCAAACACAGATCCGGACACATATCCGACCGGAGTGGCCAGACTCGATCAGCAGATCCCACAAGAGTGACCAGATTCCGACACAACCACCATTCTGTTATCTGTATTATCATAGGCCTGTAATATGGTCTGGTCAGGACATTGATAGATCAGGTTTCGGAATTCCGATCTATTCTCACCAACTTTTGATCCTGATTGAATGCCGATTGGATGCCCGAGGGAGGTTTTCAAGCGAGGTAGCAAAGAGAAACTGCTGAGACTTCTACAGATACCCTATCGGCACGTCAGACTGACGAGAACCACCAATGCGCACTCAAGTTTCCTTATCTTTAATTAATAGCACAAATCAAAGCATGCACGGTTGATATAATCAAGATTTGTGCAGCGAAGCGTGATTATGGCCACACGTCAAGGCTAGATAATTTATCATCTAGTACCCAGTGAACTGCAAGAAAGTTGCGCGGAAATACCACCTTTGCTCGCAGCCTTCTGTCAGAAGCTGCGTCACCTTTAGCAAACATATCCCGTCCCGCTGTATCTCCTGGCCGGAAGTTCCCACTATTGGCCTGACCTTTGACCGGACAGCGCCGTAGAAAGGTCAGTCGCGGGCGGTGGCCGGAACCGGGAGGGCATTAGACCCGGGGCCCCGGCCCGACCCGCCAGATCCGGGGTTCCCGGGGTCCCACCTGCCCAGTCCCGGCCTACGGGGCCCGATCAGCCCGGTCCTGGGGCCCCCGGGACGCAGCGGACTAACTCTGCCACAGGCTGACCCGCCGACATTTGACACCTCACCCACCGGAAACGAAACCAGACCCACAGCCCACCATACCGGTCAGCCCTCAGCAGATTCGACGCTGACTCCGACTCGATCGTGTGGAAAACGCGCCATGGGCCGGGTGTTCCATTATGTATGGGATAGATGACTGGGGTTAAGGCGTTTCGGAAGATAAATAGCTGGTGTGTGCTAAAAAGTCCGTAATGTTTGGCCGTGTGGTATATCGGTGTCCATCTATGCGGACAGGTCGTTAGTGCTGTATAATCCGGCCGGTCCTAATCACGCCGCCCCGTTAAGGTGTCCTGACCCGGCCCATTCGAACACAGACTGCCGGCGACTGCCAGGCTCCCAGGTAGTCAGACAGACATCAGCATACACCAGAGACAATGGCCGGCGACACCCGACCCTGCCGTCCGTCATTACCGGTCCCTGGGTCATGGAGAAAGGCGGCCGGCGACCCGGCCAGGCAGACGTGACCTGAGCTGACCTGAGGTGATCTGAGCTCACCTGAGCTCACCTGAGGTGACCTGAGGTGACCTGAGGTGACCTGAGGTGGCCTGAGGTGGCATGAGGTGACCTAAGGTGATCTGAGCTGACCTGAGCTGACCTGAGCTGACCTGAGACATCCTGAGCTGAGCTGAGCTGAATTGAGCTGAACTGAGCTGGCCTGAGCTGACCTGAGACATCCTGAGCTGCCCTGAGCTTACCCTAGCTAACCTGAGCTGACCTGAGCTGACCTGAGCTGACCTGAGCTGCCCTGAGTTTACCCTAGCTAACCTGAGGTGACTTGAGCTGACCTGAGCCGACTCTAGCTGACCCCTGAGCTGAAGTGACCTGAGCTATCCCAATCTGACCCGATCTGTCCCGAGCTGACCTGAGCCGTCCCAGTGCCGCATCAACCGTCCCTCCAGGACGCAGTCAGCCACCCCCGCCCGCAGTCTACGTATATGTATGTCTATGTATGTATGAAGTCGCCGTAACGTCAGCCGCGCGCGCCGGTACATGGCATTGGCATCCATATGACGGCTGTGGCGGATTACGGAGAGAGAGAGAGAAAGAGTCACGCGTGGTCCGATGGCGGACGTGCTGGCCAGTGGCAGGGCCCAGGGGAGGTCAGGGGCCGTTGGTCACTGGTCGCTGATCTGAACAGCTCTGAACAGCTCTGAACACTGCCGCAGCGCTGTTCGTGAAGACCGAACATTGACCAGAATCATGACCAGAACATAGGGCTATAAGCCCAATGTTCTGGTCATGGTTCTGGTCAATGTTAACAGCGCTGAAAGCTCGACGAAAAGGACGGCGTCCGTACAAAGGCATGCGTTATAAGGGTGTAAGGGCTCCACAGCATGCGTTTTGGTAAGTTTTATATTTGTTATTTTTTAGTTTTTTAGTTTTTTTTTCGCTTTAATCAGTTGATTTTTTCGCGTTTTTCGCGTCGGCAGCATCGGCAGCGTGCCGTGGCAGCAGTCCCGGGTGGGCCGGGCGGCCGTGGCAGCAGTCCCGGTTGGGCCGGGCGGCCGTGGCAGCAGTCCCGGGTGGGCCGGGCGGCCGTGGCAGCAGTCCCGGGTGGGCCGGGCGGCCGTGGCTGCAGTCCCGGGTGGGCCGGGCGGCCGTGGCAGCAGTCCCGGTTGGGCCGGGCGGCCGTGGCAGCAGTCCCAGGTGGGCCGGGCGGCCGTGGCTGCAGTCCCGGGTGGGCCGGGCGGCCGTGGCAGCAGTCCCGGGTGGGCCGGGCGGCCGTGGCTGCAGTCCCGGGTGGGCCGGGCGGCCGTGGCTGCAGTCCCGGGTGGGCCGGGCGGCCGTGGCAGCAGTCCCGGGTGGGCCGGGCGGCCGTGGCTGCAGTCCCGGGTGGGCCGGGCGGTCGTGGCAGCAGTCCCGGGTGGGCCGGGCGGCCGGCTGATAGACCGGACCCGCGGAGCAGAAGCGGCCACCGGACGACCAAGGACGAGCCACTCATTCCAATTAAGTTGACATTAGGTAAAATCAACTTGAATCTCAATAGGTGTTAAATTAGTAATCAATACTAAATACTGGGGCTGCTAGAGCTTGCTCTGTAGACCCACAAAATTAAACTTTCCTGAAGAAAAAGGTATGTTGAACACGCGCTTCGATATCGCCGCAGCACATTGACCTAGTATTTGCTCTATCCAAGCCGAAAAAAAAACGATATTCAATCTTAACGTTTGGGTTGAATAAAAGTTTCGTTTTTACGTTTTTTTCGCGTCACGTTTTCGTTTTCTGAGTACGTTTTTTTCATTTTTCGAGAGTTCGAAAAAAAATCACCATCGCTCGTGGAGCTGTCTCCATGTATTCCTATGGAACAGAAAGTTTTTCGAGACCGGAAAAAAACGAACAAATGACAAAACGAAATTAAAAAAGCGATAACCGCGTGCCGTGGAGCCTGTACTTTACAGTACACATGCGGAAGTTTGGTTATATGCTGCACAGAATAAGTAGAAATAAACAATAAAAGGCGGGATTACCAACAGGAAAACAGGTATAACGGCGAGCCGAGTCCTATGCGAACACTATCACTGAGCCAAGGTTGTGTTCCCGTTACCCTGCACAGTGCACAGGGCAGCACAGTATCACGGCTGCCACACCCAGTCACTTATTTAGGCTCCCACACCCGACTCGGGAGGTGTGGCCAGACTAGAAATCTCCCACCACACTCCGAACTCAGCCGCTGTGAGACGATTCACCCCGAGAGCGCGAACCTACTGCGGCCACCGAGACGATTCACCCGGAGAGCGTGAACCTACCGCGGCCACCGAGACGATGCACCCCGAGAGCGTGAACCTACTGCGGCCACCGATACGATTCACCCCGAGAGCGTGAACCTACCGCGGCCACCGAGACGATGCACCCCGAGAGCGTGAACCTACTGCGGTCACCGAGACGATTCACCCCGAGAGCGTGAACCTACTGCGGCCACCGATACGATTCACCCCGAGAGCGTGAACCTACTGCGGCCACCGAGACGATGCACCCCCGAGAGCGTGAACCTACTGCGGCCACCGAGACGATGCACCCCGAGAGCGTGAACCTACTGCGGCCACCGAGACGATTCACCCCGAGAGCGTGAACCTACTGCGGCCACCGAGACGATTCACCCCGAGAGCGTGAACCTACTGCGGTCACCGAGACGATTCACCCGGAGAGCGTGAACCTACTGCGGCCACCGAGACGATTCACCCGGAGAGCGTGAACCTACTGCGGCCACTGTGAGACGATTCACCCGGAGAGCGTGAACCTACCGCGGTCACCGAGACGATTCACCCGGAGAGCGTGAACCTACTGCGGTCACCGAGACGATGCACCCCGAGAGCGTGAACCTACTGCGGCCACCGAGACGATTCACCCGGAGAGCGTGAACCTACTGCGGCCACCGAGACGATGCACCCCGAGAGCGTCAACCTACTGCGGCCACCGAGACGATGCACCCCGAGAGTGTGAACCTACCGCGGTCACCGAGACGATTCACCCCGAGAGCGTGAACCTACTGCGGTCACCGATACGATGCACCCCGAGAGCGTGAACCTACTGCGGCCACCGAGACGATTCACCCGGAGAGCGTGAACCTACCGCGGCCACCGAGACGATTCACCCGGAGAGCGTGAACCTACCGCGGCCACCGATACGATTCACCCGGAGAGCGTGAACCTACCGCGGTCACCGAGACGATTCACCCCGAGAGCGTGAACCTACTGCGGCCACCGAGACGATTCACCCGGAGAGCGTGAACCTACTGCGGTCACCGAGACGATTCACCCGGAGAGCGTGAACCTACTGCGGCCACCGAGACGATTCACCCGGAGAGCGTGAACCTACTGCGGTCACCGAGACGATTCACCCGGAGAGCGTGAACCTACTGCGGCCACCGAGACGATTCGCCCGGAGAGCGTGAACCTACTGCGGTCACCGAGACGATTCACCCGGAGAGCGTGAACCTACCGCGGTCACCGAGACGATTCACCCCGAGAGCGTGAACCTACTGCGGCCACCGAGACGATTCACCCCGAGAGTGTGAACCTACTGCGGCCACTGTGAGACGATTCACCCCGAGAGCGTGAACCTACCGCGGCCACCGAGACGATGCACCCGGAGAGCGTGAACCTACTGCGGCCACCGATACGATTCACCCGGAGAGCGTGAACCTACCGCGGTCACCGAGACGATTCACCCGGAGAGCGTGAACCTACCGCGGTCACCGAGACGATTCACCCCGAGAGCGTGAACCTACCGCGGTCACCGAGACGATTCACCCGGAGAGCGTGAACCTACCGCGGTCACCGAGACGATTCACCCCGAGAGCGTGAACCTACCGCGGTCACCGAGACGATTCACCCGGAGAGCGTGAACCTACCGCGGTCACCGAGACGATTCACCCCGAGAGCGTGAACCTACTGCGGCCACTGTGAGACGATTCACCCGGAGAGCGTGAACCTACCGCGGTCACCGAGACGATTCACCCCGAGAGCGTGAACCTACTGCGGCCACTGTGAGACGATTCACCCGGAGAGCGTGAACCTACCGCGGTCACCGAGACGATTCACCCCGAGAGCGTGAACCTACCGCGGTCACCGAGACGATTCACCCCGAGAGCGTGAACCTACCGCGGTCACCGAGACGATTCACCCGGAGAGTGTGAACCTACTGCGGCCACCGAGACGATTCACCCGGAGAGCGTGAACCTACTGCGGCCACCGAGACGATTCACCCGGAGAGCGTGAACCTACTGCGGCCACCGAGACGATTCACCCGGAGAGCGTGAACCTACCGCGGCCATCGAGATGATTCACCCGGAGAGCGTGAACCTACTGCGGTCACCGAGACGATTCACCCCGAGAGCGTGAACCTACTGCGGCCACCGAGACGATTCACCCGGAGAGCGTGAACCTACCGCGGCCACCGAGATGATTCACCCGGAGAGCGTGAACCTACCGCGGCCACCGAGATGATTCACCCGGAGAGCGTGAACCTACCGCGGTCACCGAGACGATTCACCCCGAGAGCGTGAACCTACCGCGGTCACCGAGACGATTCACCCGGAGAGCGTGAACCTACTGCGGTCACCGAGACGATTCACCCGGAGAGCGTGAACCTACCGCGGTCACCGAGACGATTCACCCGGAGAGCGTCAACCTACTGCGGCCACCGAGACGATTCACCCGGAGAGCGTGAACCTACTGCGGCCACTGTGAGACGATTCACCCGGAGAGCGTGAACCTACCGCGGCCACCGAGACGATTCACCCGGAGAGCGTGAACCTACTGCGGCCACCGAGACGATTCACCCCGAGAGCGTGAACCTACCGCGGCCACCGAGACGATTCACCCGGAGAGCGTGAACCTACTGCGGCCACTGTGAGACGATTCACCCGGAGAGCGTGAACCTACCGCGGCCACCGAGACGATTCACCCGGAGAGCGTGAACCTACTGCGGCCACCTCGGGCCCGACTAACCCAGCTAAGATGGCGGCGCCCGGCTCCAATGGTTCATCAATTACCCACTGCACTAACTCAGACGAATCACGGCCTCTGGCACACAGAGGTCACCACACGCACGTGCAGCGCTTTCCGCCGAGCTGCGACTAAATGACACCACCGCCAGCGCTGAGGTCACATCGATCTCTCCCCAGCCGGCCGCTGCAAATCTGTGTGGAACAAAGCTCCGCACTCCCGCAGCAAACGGGCGGCGACGGTGACGTCAGCGGGGTACGGTGACGTCACCGGGGCGCGGCGGTGCCATGCATGACCGCCGTGACAGACTACAGGTGCCTAATCAGTGACCGACCCCGGACTCAGAGAAACTCGTCGTGGGGGTGGAGCTCACAGAGGCCTGGAATAGCATGCACCGTCAGACACTCCGCAGGTCCAGCATGCAATGCATATCTGGCCAGTTCCAGGGAGCAGCTGTGCATGGCGCGGGTATCTTGGAGGCCGATCCGTGCCTCCCTCACCGTCTCAATGCCGTCTGACGGGCATTCGCCGAACAGGCTGGTCCGTTTTCACGAATCGGCCGGAGAGCTGGCGATGGCCTCAGCGGCGGCCGTGCCGAATGCGATCCACGTCGCATGCAACCCGGAATTCCGTGCGATCCACGGCAGATTGAGTGCGGTCAGCTCCTGGGAAACTCGGCCGTCGGTGGCATCAGCCTCAAACTATGAAGTCAACATCCGCAGCAATACTGCCCTGCGTGACGTCACGCTCCAAATGACGTCATGATACCGCAGTCGTCCCGCGGGAAATAAACCAGCCAGTGTCGCCACACCCAGTGAGTTCAGTCACCTGCCGTCCACTCCGAGACAGGGATGGCGACAATGCCAATACCATGGCGACCCGGCTCCACGACGATCCGGCTCCGTGGCGACCCGGCTCCACGACGATCCGGCTCCATGGCGACCCGGCTCCACGACGATCCGGCTCCGTGGCGACCCGGCTCCACGACGATCCGGCTCCGTGGCGACCCGGCTCCACGACGATCCGGGTCCGTGGCGACCCGGCTCCACGACGATCCGGGGCTCCGTGGCGACCCGGCTCCACGCCGATCCGGGGCTCCGTGGCGACCCGGCTCCACGCCGATCCGGGGCTCCGTGGCGACCCGGCTCCACGACGATCCGGCTCCGTGGCGACCCGGCTCCACGACGATCCGGATCCATGGCGACCCGGCTCCACGCCGATCCGGGGTTCCGTGGCGACCCGGCTCCACGCCGATCCGGGGCTCCATGGCGACCCGGCTCCACGCCGATCCGGGGCTCCGTGGCGACCCGGCTCCACGACGCTCCCGCTCCGTGGCGACCCGGCGCCACGACGCTCCTGCTCCGTGGCGACCCGGCTCCACGACGCTCCCGCTCCGTGGCGACCCGGCTCCACGACGCTCCCGCTCCGTGGCGACCCGGTGTTTAGCCGGCTCATGAGATCGTGTTGCCGCCCGGTCAGCCGTGTCGGCGTGTCGGGCCGTGTCGGGCCGTGTCGAGCCGTGTCGAGCCGTGTCGGGCCGTGTCAGCCGTGTCAGCAGTGTCAGCCGTGTCGACTGTGTCACACCGTGTCGGCCGTGTCGGCGTGTCGGCGTGTCGGGCTGTGTCGTCTGTGTCGGGGCGTGTCAGGCCGTGTCGGCCGTGTCAGCCGTGTCGACTGTGTCACACCGTGTCGGCCGTGTCGGCTGTGTCGGGCCGGAAGGACAGGGCGGGGCTCGTCCGACAGACGTGTCCAGCTGTCGTGTATCTGTGTGGGCGGACGCCGCTGTCTCTCTCCCCGGCCCAGGTGACGTGGGCCACAGCTGGCGTCACCGGTCCGGGGCGGGGGCGGGGGCGGGGGCGGGGGCGGCGGGGGGATACGGCAGCTGTCGCAGGAACAGAGGGCGGTGTCCACCGTATTTAAAGCAGGAATGTCGAGCGATAGACGGCCGCCATTGCCACAGGCTCGCGAACTGGCTTCATACAGTACCTAGAATAGTTACAACGAAAACTGACATTCTTAGCCCAAAAAGCGAAGTGGAGAAGGGTTGATTACAACACCACTTGCACTAATGATTCTCAAAATATTTCGATAAAAAGTCGCGTGTTATTTTACAAATTAGGCAAGTTAATTAATGATTAATTAATTAATGTGAATTAGGCAAATGTCCACGTTTTCATCGATCCACCTTTGACACTCCTCCCGGACCAGAAATAGTATTTGCGTGTGGATCGCCTGATCACAGTCATGGGCCAGGTGTAGGTCCCGTACACACCACAGCGCCGTGGGAACCTCCCGACGGGACCACCGGAAGCTCCCTGGCCGCCATCACCGCCATCACCGCCACCACCACAGGCCCCGTGCCTGAGTAACGATGCCCAGTGAGGCGATGATTGCCCGCGTAATGGCCAGGCTGGGAGCCGTTGCCAGGGGCGACCAAAGAAAGCGGCCATTAAAATCCACGCACATCGCGGGGCGGCCAGGACAGTGACCTCGGGTCCTTAAGAAGCGAGATGATATGCTGTTACGCTGTGTGGTGAATATAACCGCTGCATGGCAAGAGGTTGCATCAGCCTCTACCAAATACCATTATGCAAGAATATTGAAAATGGATCGCGGCATATTAGATAGTGACATTTCGATTGAGACATATTGAGAAATATGCTGATTAAAACATACCGGATAGCCTTATTTGACAACAAGAGATAATGCAAGCTTAGGCATTGCGACGTGACAGAGATGCCACGCGATATAATATACAATTTAGGACAAGCATATACGGAATAAAAACCCGTGCCTAAAATAGTGCAGATTATCACGCACCAGTTTCACAATTAAATGCTCACCAACCGGGGCCAGCCCAGACAAGCAGCGTCACACAGCGCGTCCGCTGCACCCATTTTGTACACCTCCTTTCCATGTCACGCCAACCTCCCACGACACAGCCGCCAGCTGGAGGCCTTGGCAGCAGCAAGTGTCTGTCTGCGCACCGGACCGGACCGGCACAACCCTCCCCCCTCCCCCGCCCCGGCACGGCACTGCGGGCCCGGCCGTGATCGGCACACGGCACAGTTCGTGACGCCCTCCGCGTCACACGGCGTGACGGCGCCGCTCCGTTACGTCGGCCGTGCGCCGTTTTTCGCCGCGCTGAGAGAAAGCCGCGCCACGATTGGCACCGCGGCAAAAACGGTGTGTTTTTGCGGCCGGCGGCTCGGAGAGGCTCGAACTGGACGGAGACGGAGGAGGTGACCGGTCAGCGACGGAGGTGGAGTCACTGGAGGTGTCACAACTGTCCTGCACGCGCCAGCCGCCGTGTCGGCGGCGGCTGGGGCCGAGCGGTATACAATGCACACTGCACACGCTGCTCACTCCAGCCGCCCACGGCCCACGGGTGCACTCCACGCATCTCCCGGCTCGGGTGCACACGTGTCACCTATACACCCTACACTCGTGCCAAGGCTCGGGCGGGACTGACCGCATCGCCAGCGGTGCGCGGCCCGGCGCCCCGTGTCCTCGACGCAGGGCCAACGGCCGGCTGGACACTTGGACAGAGTTGTGATAGTTGGAACAGTTGGGACATTTGGGATGGTCTCAGACAGTCTGAGACAGCTGAGACAGCTGAGACAGCTGGGATAGTTTGAGGCAGCTGGGACAGGGAGAAGAGATGTGTTCACCGGCTGCTCTGCGTCCGTGAAGACACCAATGCCATCTATCTTTTAACCACGAAAACCTGGTTCGGAAAGGAAGAGCAATACACCGTGGGTCTGGTCAGCCCCTTCCGAGTCGGCGCCAGGTGCGAGGCTTTCAAGCTACTCGCAGTGCCAAACGATTGCGTTTGAAAGCTACAGGAAGTGCGTATTGCAGCTGTCTACTTCAATCCCGTCAAGTCGCCAGCAACACTTGAAAGCTGGCACTTCTCCAAAAGGCGTAGCCACCGCCAATTTCATACGGCGTAGTTTGAGCTACCATGTCTGGGAACTCCAAAGAGTTCAAAGTTCCCACCACTCCCACACATCTGAGCTACAGAGCGACCAAACCACAAAACACCCTCCGCGGCGCCGCGCCCTGCAGCCCTCATCAATAATCAATCAATCCGCCACATGAGTGACAGACAGGTGTGTGATGGCGTGGAGAATCTGAGTCGCCGCGGGACATAGGTCAGTCCCGCCCTCGGGAGACCATCATCGCGCTGACAGGACAGGAGGTGGGCGGCACGGCACACCCGGAGGCCTCGCCGCCGCCGCCGCCACCACCACCACCACCACCGCCGCCGCCGCCGCCGCCGCCGCCGCCAGCAGCGCAGCCAGAGCAGTCATAACACGTCTGACGTCATCGGAAGAGGCTGAGAAGCTCACCGCGACCACCGACAGGCTGATAGTCTCTGTACGGGCCGGTATATCCTAGTGCAATCAGCATTAACACTAGCAGCGCGCCAGAGACCCACAACCCACAACAATTTCCCGGCCGGTTGCCAGTCTCCACGAAGGACAACTCTGTCCACCTCAACTCTTGAGAGTGAGAAAACCGCAGCCATGCGCGACCGTGACGTGAAGACACAGACCATGCGCACGGTGCGGCGTGGTGCGGCGCGGTGCGGCGCGGCGCGGTGCGGTGCGGTGCGGTGCGGTGCGGTGCGGCGCGGGTGCGGCGCGGGTGCGGTGCGGTGCGGTGCGGTGCGGTGCGGTGCGGTGCGGTGCGGTGCGGTGCGGTGCGGTGCGGTGCGGTGCGGTGCGGTGCGGTGCGGCGCGGTGCGGTGCCACGTCTGTGACCGCTGTCGGCCAGCTGCGCGGCCCGGTTCCCACCACCACACCACCCCGCCCCTGCAGCGAGCGGTGGCGGCGGCGGCTCCTGGGCGGCTTCTGTGCGGTGTCACAGGGCCATGCCTGGCCGGCCTGCGACGCCCGGGACGCGCCTGGGAAAAGCGTGGGGCGCCACACACAGACCGTCGACAGCCGCCCAGATGCCGCCATCGGCCGCACACGTGGTCCCAGAAGCGAATAGAGTGTGGGCGGCCAGCACGGCAGCCACCTGTCCGGGTCCCTCGCTCCTCGCATAGAGACATGCTGGACTGGGCAGATGTGTAGGCGGATCAATACCCAGCACCACAGACGAGAGAAGAAGAAAAAAAACGCATCAGAGCGGTAGAGGGAACTAAGCGAAGTATCCGCATGGTATAATATTGGCGTATTGCCAATGCGATGTAACAGAACATATGTATAATATCCCGGATACCTTAAGGCAATATCGTGACGCATTTATCGCACGCGCCAGTGCGTCATTTTTCATCAAAAGATGTCCCTTCGAGCCAGTCTCACTTCGCCTTCACAAGAAACTGATCCGGGTCGCTGTTACCGACTGCGGCTGGCTATATCAACGACCCTCATTTTGTTATTCTTCTGGTAATGCCATGTAGTACCGTGTAACAACCGTCGCGATCTGCCATCATAACCCCGGGAAAACATCAATCAACCGAACACGTTACCGCTGCCATAATGACCGGGGAGTCACCAGTCAACCGAACGCGTTACCGGGCAACGGGCACTGGACACTGCCATCAGACGGCACTGGATAGCAGCACTCCTGTGTTGGTCGGTCTGTGTAGTGACTGTACACCGCGCGTGTCGGGGCGGGTCCGGGCCGACACGACCCTGTTGTTCTCCACAACAGCCCCGCGGCCCGGCGGCACCACCCTTCCCGTCCGCCGCCCCGCCGACCGCCGACTGCCGCGCCGGCATGCATATGCATTAGCCGTGTTTCGCGCGGCAGCCGGCCTCGCTGTAACGGCCGCCGCAATTACAGCCAACGTGGAAAAACGGCAAACCGGGTCACCCCTTTGTGCGAGCGGCCGGTGCCACAAAGCGGCGTGATTTGTGAGCGGCGGGGGTGGGGAACGCTCGTGACTGCGGCACACCGCCCGCCGCCGCCGCCGCCGCCGCCGCCGCCGCGACACGCACTCCTGGCGCTCGCAGTCGCGCCGATCGGGAAACTGAGCTACGAAACCAAGCTACAGAAATGCTACATGGAAAGGAAATACGCCTCAAAATTGTAAACCCCTAATATTTAAAGTAATGTGAAACAGCACACTGAATATGTTTCATCGGTTTCCCTCAAACCTGTCGTCCTCAGAAATATCAAATTAACACTTACTTCCTACAAACTGTTTGACACACGTTTGACACCCGTTTCCGAAAATTCGCTGCAAACACATGTTCCCCGTGTTCACCATTTGTTAACCAGGCTACGGTACAGGTGCAGCCAGTCGGTGCCGGCCGATAACTTGGCGGTGCGCCGCTCGTCTCTCTGCACTAGCAGCGGTCGGCGCAGGCTGGCGGCGGCGGCGGCGGCGGCGGCACAAAAAGCGACGGTTCGAGCCTCTATCTGGAGCGGATCGAGGCGCGCGACAGCCGCAGTGCACCAGATTGCAGCCGTAACGACCTGTACCTGTCACCGGCGATGCAACTCTAACTGATCACCGGACGGGGAGGTATCGGGGCATCAACGGGACGGGACGGGACGGGACGGGACGGGACGGGACGGGACGGGACGGGACGGGACGGGACGGGACGGGACGGGACGGGACGGGACGGGACGGGACGGGACGGGACGGGACGGGACGGGACGGGACGGGACGGGACGGGACCCCCCCCCCCCCTCCCCCAACCGATGGCGACGACCCAGACACGAATCCATGTTATGTTGTAGTTAATCTAGTACTAGCCCAACAACCGTGAATGATTCGTCAATAAACCACCCGATCCATTCATCCCACAGTAACATCCCAGGATCCTCCGACCTTGCATCCTATTCACACCGTCCTGTCATGCTATCCACCGTCCTGTCCTGTCATTGATCCTCGTCAATCATGCCATCCACTGCGACAGAACCTGCGCACCATGGCCCTCCTGAACTCCACACAGGGGAACCGCCACCTCGCATATCAGAGTCTCCAGCGGCACCCTATCCATCCTCCTGTCCACCGGTAGGTCCCCGGGGGGTGGGGCTGTCGTGACCTTGCATCACCATCACCGGCCCGGGCTCCACTCCGTCTGACCACCCGCCGTCCCCTGTCCTCCCTTCGGCGACACAGTCCGGCCGACCTGCCACCCAGAGAGCCGCCTCCAGAGCGGCGACACATCATCTGGCAGACTGTTTATTTATCGCTCTGCAGCCGGCTGCCGCTACTGCAACGGCCGCGCCCAGGGACGGTCGAGCGACGGCCGCGCGACGGCCGAGCGCGACAGATCGCGAGGCGGCTCCGTTTCAAAGGGTGCCGCCGAGCGCTGCGTCGCTGCAGCCTTGGCTTAGGACGGTGCCGGAGCGAGCCGCCGGACGGGGGCCGCCAGACGGCCAGACGGACAGACGGGTCGGCGGCGGCGGTGGAGGGCGGTGGAGGGCGCCGGTGGGCGGCGGCGGTGCAGGACCGGAGGGCGGCGGCGGTGGAGGGCCGGAGGGAGGCGGCGGCGGTGGAGGACCGCAGGGCGGCGGCGGCGGTGGAGGACTGGAGGGCGGCGGCGGCGGCGGCGGTGGAGGGCCGGAGGGCGGCGGCGATGGAGGACCAGAGGGCGGCGGCGGCGGTGGAGGACCGGAGGGAGGCGGCGGCGGCGGTGGAGGGCCGGAGGGCGGCGGAGATGGAGGACCGGAGGGCGGCGGCGGCGGTGGAGGACCGGAGGGAGCCGGCGGCGGTAGAGGACCGGAGTTGATATAAGTACGCTGGACTTGAGGGCGGTGGCGGCGGCGGTGGAGGGCCGGAGGGCGGCGGCGGTGGAGGACCGGAGGGCGGCGGCGGTAGAGGGCCGGAGGGCGGCGGCGGTGGAGGGCCGGAGGCCGGCGGCGGTGGAGGGCGGCGGTGTGGAGGGCCGGAGGCCGGCGGCGGTGGAGGGCCGGAGGCCGGCGGCGGTAGAGGGCCGGAGGCCGGCGGCGGTAGAGGGCCGGAGGCCGGCGGCGGTGGAGGGCGGCGGTGTGGAGGGCCGGAGGGCGGCGGCGGTAGAGGGCCGGAGGCCGGCGGCGGTGGAGGGCCGGAGGGCGGCGGCAGTGGAGGACCGGAGGGCGGCGGCGGTGGAGAACCGGAGGGCGGCGGCGGTGGAGAACCGGAGGGCGGCGGCGGTGGAGGACCGGAGGGCGGCGGCGGTGGAGGACCGGAGGGCGGCGGCGGTGGAGAACCGGAGGGCGGCGGCGGTGGAGAACCGGAGGGCGGCGGCGGTGGAGAACCGGAGGGCGGCGGCGGTGGAGGACCGGAGGGCGGCGGCGGTGGAGGGCCGGAGGGCGGCGGCGGCGGAGGACCGGACACGCCGCGGTCCACACCACGCCAATCTCTCCGTAATACCCGGCTGCGCGTCACAGCCCAAGTGGTCGACAGCCGGGTGTAATGACAGGCTTGAGCCGTCCCTCAGCGCGCCGGGGGGAGATGAAAGCGGAAGGCGAGGTCGCGAGGCCGATCGCTCCAGATATAGGTGATCTGGTTCGGCAGATGGCGCTTCAGATGGACCGAACCCCACTGGAACTGCCCACGGACGGGCCAGATACAGACGGGAGTGGCTCTAAATGACGGCCTCGGACGGTCAATTTGCGGGGATCCTGCAGCAATTAGAAGCGCCAGCCGGCTGTGTGATGACAGCTCGGTCAACAGTGACCAACAGTCCAAACAACAGTGACCGCGTCCAACGTAGGAGCAGTATCAGTCCAAACACCATCAGACTGCAGTGCAGAAGGGGCCGCACACAGCACGCAAAAACAAACACACACACGCCACTAAGGCGATTATCAGCGCCGGAATGTTAAACAAGGTAGCGAGGAAAAATCGTGTATCACGCTTGCATGAGGCGCCGTTCCGTGTAATCTGACTGGGGATTGCCTTGAATTCACGCACTGTGCGTCATATGTCATAACTGCGTACTTTGCCGTCGCCAGCGTGCAGAAGCTCACACGCTGTTCTGCCCACACGGTCAGCACAGTTGCACCCGTGTTATCACGCCATCTCCCAGTGTATTTCTCCACCAAGGTCGTCATAATTCACAAACCTCCACACGCAGCTCAGTTCGACTAACCATAATTCTGAGTAGCCCGCGTCCCGGCAGCAGTGACGAGATGCCGATACAGTCACAGTCACTTCCTGTCCGGGCCGCACTGTGCGTTGATTTCCAGACAGCCTTGAGTCACTAAATGCCGGGGAACGTCAGACCTGGCAATTAATGCGATCTCGGCGCCGGCGCTGGAAACAGGAAACGCTCACGGCCATGAGTCGAAGCGGTGATCGTGACGGATACTAACGCAGTGTGACGCGTTTCGCCGCGGTCCCGGGCCGGACCAGTGACGTCACTCAGCCCGGCGACGACCATCGGCCTTGCGTCGCCCGCAGTCCCAGGCTCGTTAATTTCACGCCGCGCGGGCGGCAAGATGTGCCATGGGTCGACAGGTTATCCATAAACTTCATGGCGTAAATATAGACATGCCAGCATCGGTCAGGCAGAGCCTATACCACCGAACTAATCGACGTGCTCTACGATGTCTTGGAGGTCGTCGAGAAAACGACAACGAAGTGCATAACTCAATCTCCGACTTCCAGCACTTGATGCTCCTTAAAGGAAATAGTTAACTTTGTAATTTTTTACCAAACACGATTTGATGATATTTTTAATACAATTTATTTTTTATATTGTCAAAAATGGCCTTATATCGCGCCGATTCAGGACAGAAGGCCGTACATTTTTATTGTTTATCAAAACTATATGCATACATACTCTCTGAGTCAGAGTTCTGACGTCACGCGAATGTAAACAATGGTTCAGCCAATCAGATTCGAAAGTAGTCGCGTAAGGATAGACTCGCATTGGAGATGTGCCAACCGGCGGCCGGCGGTTCGCTTGTTAGCACCTGCTGCAAGCTGATTGGCTGATGGTATAGCCTCTGCCCGGGCTAGAACCAGTACAACATTCTTTCGCCAGCACCGCATTCCTTCGCCAAAAAATCAAATATATTCGGCTGGAAAGTCTTTTCAGTCAAGAAAACTTGCAGATAGTGGTTTCCCAACACGGGCTACAAAATTGCTATCTCAGTTTAAAACTAATGTTGAAGGTGAACTATTTCCTTTAATTATCCCACTCTCAGCTCCGCCCTACTGAGTGTCGCCGCCTGATCGCACCTCCGCTCCTCTTACCACTGACAGAAGCCAGATAGATCCAATCTCTGTCGGATCGCAGAGCCTCCTCCTCTCATTACCCTGCCGAGACCAGAGCGCGGCATCACCGGATTCAACCGCATCCGTGCGCATCGCGGGGCGGAGCGAGGCGCGCACAGAATTCGCCAGGCACCCGGAAGCGGCGGCCGAGCCGCACGCCTCGCGGGGTGCGCCGATTTGGTCGCATGCCGCGGGCGCCGCCGGCGGCATCCCTCGGCGCGTTTGCGACGCTCACGGCGCTTCACAGCGCTGCGGTCTTTCATCGAGGCAGAGCGGCGCGCGACGGGCGGCGAGGTGTCCCATTCTGTGACGCGCATGAGGGCGCCGGTCTCACGTCCTATCGTGGCAATCGACAGGACGTATGGCGCCGACAGCCAGACAGCCTCCCCCCCCCCCACCGTCCCCCCCCACCCCCCCACCCGGCCCATCCGGCGAGCGATGACCCCGCTGCGCGCAGGAGTCGAAAATTGGTGCGTGGCATGAGCCAGGGCACGTGCCCGGCCGCAGCTCGCACGCCGCACGCACAGTGTGCGCACACGCCGCACAGCCTGCAGAGGTCCTCCCTCCCTCCCTCCCTCCCTCCCTCCCCCTCCCTCCCTCCTCCCCCTCCCTCCCTCCCTCCCTCCCTCCCTCCCTCCCCTCCCTCACCTCCCTCCCCTCCCCTCCCCTCCCCTCCCCTCCCCTCCCCTCCCCTCCCCTCCCCTCCCCTCCCCTCCCCTCCCCTCCCTCCCTCCCTCCCTCCCTCCCTCCCTCCCTCCCTCCCCTCCCTCCCTCCCTCCCTCCCTCCCTCCCTCCCTCCCTCCCTCCCTCCCTCCCTCCCTCCCTCCCTCCCTCCCGGGAGTCTACCCTGCAGAGAGACCAGCAGATCGGTCCAGAGAGTCCGGCTCGTCTGCCGGCGGCGTGAGAAGGCTGACTGAGTTGTGGTCGCAGGAGAAAGGCGCACCGGATGTCCCCAGTTCCTGTGAGATCGCCGCCGCGTGACAGAAAGTCCGGCTCGGGTCGGAAAGCTGGGCTGCTGGGACCCGCGCCACCGGCCCCCAAATCCTCCCTCGCCGCCGCCCCGCCACCGCCGGCGGCGCGAGCGGTGGTGGTGGCAGCGGCGCTAGTGCGGGAATTGTGCAAAAAGCGTGCAACAGCAGAGTGGACTGCACGGTGGCAAGAATGCGGCAGCGGTTGTCGCGCGGTGCGTGCACGCAGGGACGGCCTGTTTCCGCTGACGACACGTCCGGCGGCAGGTGGGGTGGAGAGAGGTGAGGCGGAGAGAGGTGGGGCGGAGAGAGGTGGCGGACGGCGACGGTAGTCCACAACAGTCAGCGGGAAATCCGGCTCCACCCGCCCCCGGGGGACCGCCAATCTCAGCAGCCTCCCGCCCCGACCTGACCTGCCCCACTAGCGCGCTCTGCCGAGATCCAACGAAAATACGGCGCCGAGCACGCGCCATTAATGTGTCAATGCGCCCGTAGCGCGGACGTTGGCGCCACCCGGAAAGACGTGAGTGCCAATGCACAGCGAGGAGCAGCGAGGAGCCTGCAGAGCTCTCCCTTGCGCGCTCGCAGAATGGGGACAGGGCGCGCGAGCGAATGAGCCATCAGAGCCACTTGTGCAGCTCGAGACGGCTCGAGACGAACCGATCCCAAACGGACACCCGTCCACGGCACGGCGATTGTCCCGTCCCGCTGCAGACGACATTGTTGCAGCTGACCCGGATGCGTAGAAACGGTGACATAGAATAATAACCCGCGCGATGCGTAGAATTCATGACGTATCGATGTAGATGACGCCGGCCAATGACTTTGGGGCCGCCCATGACGGGATCGAGCCTGACATGTGTTCTGCGTACGTAATGTGTATTGATGGTGTCCAGTGACTGGTCCCATATCGATCAATTTCAAAGTGCGACCGAACACTGCAACGTTGCATGTTGCACGGGTTTTTCCGCCGTCGAACGGCACCCAGTCCATAATGGAACTGAGATGTAACGAAACGCAGAAACGCCGCCGCGCCGCCGCGCCGCCGCGCCGCCGCGCCGGCCGGCCTCAGCTGAAAGCCATTGGGAAATACCGAAAGCCGACCAGCCCGTGAAGGATGCTGGTTCCAAAGCACAGCAGGAGGCATCGCGGCGCGCCCAGCGGCGGCGGCTGCAATCACCAGAGCTGGTTCCACGAATGCCGAGTCAGCCTGGCGTCACCTCGCTGTTCGATCGAGCTCTCTCGAACGAATCGAGGTAAGCTCGGACAGACTCCGACCCCACCACAGCTCTACAGCTTACAGGTCCCCCGACGCGCTGCGGTCGGCGACCCAGTATTGCACGTCAGGCAGCCCACAGTTCGTCACGTCGGTACGTCACGTCACGTAGCCCACAGTCCAGTGTGGCGCCGCATGACACATTACGTGTATCACGTAACGCCCCGTCCGAATTGTCGCACGTCACGTAACCCGCAGTTGACCGTCGCACGTCACGTGACCCGTCGCAATTCGCACGTCACGTGACCCGTCGCAATTCGCACGGCACGTGACCCGTCGCAATTCGCACGCCACGTGACCCGTGTCACCCGGTGCGACCTGTCGCGTTTCATGGCCACCGCTTCATGTCACCGGCGACGGATCGTGACACATCCACCGTCAAACAACCGTCACGTCACGGACTGACCTCGGCCGTGTGTCACCGGGCTGCGTGAGCTGCGACGTCACGACGCCCCGCCCCGCCCCCCGCCCCCGCCGCCCGCCCCCCCCCCCCCCCCCCCACCGCGGCACGTCCGGCCGCCGGGGGACGGAGAGGGGTAATGTCACCCAAGTCATCCGAGTACCGGTCGCCCACGACCGACCGGTCAGTCCGCCGCGGCTGATGTGAAATGTCGGCCCCGCTAACGTCGGCCCGCTAATCCGCTAATGTCCGCCGTCTGCCCACTCGTAGCGCCCAGCGCACATTATCAGTTAATTTACTTAATTTCCGCGCAGAGAGGTGACCAGCTGGCGGATGGTGCTGGCGGGTGGTACTGTGGAGGGTCAGTGGATGGCGGGTGATGCTGTGGAGGGTCAGCGGATGGCGGGTGGTACTGTGGAGGGTCAGCGGATGGCGGGTGGTGCTGGAGGCACGGCCTGCGGAGGATCAGCACCAATAAGGCTGCCGGACACAACACAGCCTGGCTTGGTGTCCGATGTGTAGCTGAATTATTGAATACATTGTGGGACGGTTGAAAGCTAAATTAAATATAGTGATCGTGGTGTAATACTTTCGTACCTCCGGGCGGGCCAATTACCATTGTATCTGGTAATCTGTGCCATTGTATATGGTATTACCACAGTATCTGGTAATCTGTGCCATTGTATATGGTATTACCATTGTATCTGGTAACCTGTGCCGTACTATGCACTGTGCCCCACGTGCAATGTTGGCGCTGTTTGGTGTTTTATAGCTGAAAACTGCGCTACTGTATACCGTGACGCTGTTCTACCGTGACTACTGTATACCGTGACGCTGTTCTACCGTGACTACTGTATACCGTGACGCTGTTCTACCGTGACTACTGTATACCGTGACGCTGTTCTACCGTGACTACTGTATACCGTGACGCTGTTATACCGTGACTACTGTATACCGTGACGCTGTTCTACCGTGACTACTGTATACCGTGACGCTGTTCTACCGTGACTACTGTATACCGTGACGCTGTTCTACCGTGACTAATGTATACCGTGACGCTGTTCTACCGTGACTACTGTATACCGTGATGCTGTTCTACTGTGACTACTGTATACCGTGACGCTGTTCTACCGTGACTACTGTATACCGTGACGCTGTTCTGTTGTCTCGCTTATTACCGCGCTGTGATGTGGTCTGGCTCCATATACGCTGCTGCTGCCGTGCCGTGCCGTGCCGTGCCGTGCCGTGTCGTGTCGTGTCGTGTCGTGTCGTGTCGTGTCGTGTCGTGTCGTGTCGTGTCGTGTCGTGTCGTGTCGTATCGTGTCGTGTCGTATCGTGTCGTGTCGTGTCGTGCCGTCCCGTGTCGTGCCGAGACGTGCAGAGCCGTGCCGTCTCGTGCCGTGTCGTGCCGTCCCGTAGCGTCCCGTGTCGTGCCGTACCGTGTCGTGCCGTCCTGTGTCGTGTCGTGCCGTGCCGTGCCGTGTCGTGTCGTGTCGTGTCGTGTCGTGTCGTGTCGTGTCGTGTCGTGCCGTGTCGTGCCGTGCCGTCCTGTGCCGTCCTGTGTCGTGTCGTGTCGTACCGTACCGTGTCGTCCCGTGTCATGCCGTGCTTTGTCGTCGCCGTACAGCTGGGCGGATGGCGCAGCTGGCTGGATGAGCCGGCATTAATGTGTGCCCTGCTGAGCTGCTCTGCACTCTGATGAGCCGGTTGGTCGGCAGCCGATCTCTCGCAGCAGACGGCGTGGCTGGCCTGGGTAAACACAGCTGCTGTCCGGCCCCAGCCGCCGCCGAGGCGCTACCGGCCGGCCGGTCCGCGGGCCAGCGCAGCTCAAACAAAGTGGCCAACTCGCGGCTGGACACGGTGTCACGAGGGGCGGAGCCGCACAGCAGCAGCCGAGCGGTCCCAAACAGGCCACACGGCGGCCAGCACCCCCCTCCCCCCTCACACACACACACACACACACACACACACACACACACACACACACACACACACACACACACACACACACACACACACACACACACACACACACACACACACACACACACACACACACACACACACACACACACACACACACACACACACACACACACACACACACACACACACACACACACACACACACACACACACACACACACACACACACACACACACACACACACACACACACACACACACACACACACACACACACACACACACACACACACACACACACACACACACACACACACACACACACACACACACACACACACACACACACACACACACACACACACACACACACACACACACACACACACACACACACACACACACACACACACACACACACACACACACACACACACACACACACACACACACACACACACACACACACACACACACACACACACACACACACACACACACACACACACACACACACACACACACACACACACACACACACACACACACACACACACACACACACACACACACACACACACACACACACACACACACACACACACACACACACACACACACACACACACACACACACACACACACACACACACACACACACACACACACACACACACACACACACACACACACACACACACACACACACACACACACACACACACACACACACACACACACACACACACACACACACACACACACACACACACACACACACACACACACACACACACACACACACACACACACACACACACACACACACACACACACACACACACACACACACACACACACACACACACACACACACACACACACACACACACACACACACACACACACACACACACACACACACACACACACACACACACACACACACACACACACACACACACACACACACACACACACACACACACACACACACACACACACACACACACACACACACACACACACACACACACACACACACACACACACACACACACACACACACACACACACACACACACACACACACACACACACACACACACACACACACACACACACACACACACACACACACACACACACACACACACACACACACACACACACACACACACACACACACACACACACACACACACACACACACACACACACACACACACACACACACACACACACACACACACACACACACACACACACACACACACACACACACACACACACACACACACACACACACACACACACACACACACACACACACACACACACACACACACACACACACACACACACACACACACACACACACACACACACACACACACACACACACACACACACACACACACACACACACACACACACACACACACACACACACACACACACACACACACACACACACACACACACACACACACACACACACACACACACACACACACACACACACACACACACACACACACACACACACACACACACACACACACACACACACACACACACACACACACACACACACACACACACACACACACACACACACACACACACACACACACACACACACACACACACACACACACACACACACACACACACACACACACACACACACACACACACACACACACACACACACACACACACACACACACACACACACACACACACACACACACACACACACACACACACACACACACACACACACACACACACACACACACACACACACACACACACACACACACACACACACACACACACACACACACACACACACACACACACACACACACACACACACACACACACACACACACACACACACACACACACACACACACACACACACACACACACACACACACACACACACACACACACACACACACACACACACACACACACACACACACACACACACACACACACACACACACACACACACACACACACACACACACACACACACACACACACACACACACACACACACACACACACACACACACACACACACACACACACACACACACACACACACACACACACACACACACACACACACACACACACACACACACACACACACACACACACACACACACACACACACACACACACACACACACACACACACACACACACACACACACACACACACACACACACACACACACACACACACACACACACACACACACACACACACACACACACACACACACACACACACACACACACACACACACACACACACACACACACACACACACACACACACACACACACACACACACACACACACACACACACACACACACACACCACACACACACACACACACACACACACACACACACACACACACACACACACACACACACACACACACACACACACACACACACACACACACACACACACACACACACACACACACACACACACACACACACACACACACACACACACACACACACACACACACACACACACACACACACACACACACACACACACACACACACACACACACACACACACACACACACACACACACACACACACACACACACACACACACACACACACACACACACACACACACACACACACACACACACACACACACACACACACACACACACACACACACACACACACACACACACACACACACACACACACACACACACACACACACACACACACACACACACACACACACACACACACACACACACACACACACACACACACACACACACACACACACACACACACACACACACACACACACACACACACACACACACACACACACACACACACACACACACACACACACACACACACACACACACACACACACACACACACACACACACACACACACACACACACACACACACACACACACACACACACACACACACACACACACACACACACACACACACACACACACACACACACACACACACACACACACACACACACACACACACACACACACACACACACACACACACACACACACACACACACACACACACACACACACACACACACACACACACACACACACACACACACACACACACACACACACACACACACACACACACACACACACACACACACACACACACACACACACACACACACACACACACACACACACACACACACACACACACACACACACACACACACACACACACACACACACACACACACACACACACACACACACACACACACACACACACACACACACACACACACACACACACACACACACACACACACACACACACACACACACACACACACACACACACACACACACACACACACACACACACACACACACACACACACACACACACACACACACACACACACACACACACACACACACACACACACACACACACACACACACACACACACACACACACACACACACACACACACACACACACACACACACACACACACACACACACACACACACACACACACACACACACACACACACACACACACACACACACACACACACACACACACACACACACACACACACACACACACACACACACACACACACACACACACACACACACACACACACACACACACACACACACACACACACACACACACACACACACACACACACACACACACACACACACACACACACACACACACACACACACACACACACACACACACACACACACACACACACACACACACA